>ML178843.1:327001-349979 GCA_004369125.1 Pterulicium gracile
AGAAAGAGAAGAAATGGAATCAGAAGCAGAAACGGAAGAGTCAATGATAGATGTGTTGTATGAGGTGAGAAGTCGGCGATGCTGGTTCAATAGACATTCATCCCCTTTCAAAGGCATGAAGTCAGGGCGCCAAGATGGAGCATCGGCTACGTTTGTAGCACCTGGATGCCAATCAAGCTTCCAGTTGAATTCCAAAAGGAACATTGACCATCTGGCTTGACGACAATTGAGGTTACAAGTGGTGGTGAAGTATTTGAGATTTCGGTGATCGGAGCAAATGAGGATAGTGTGAGGAGAGCCCATGAGCCATGCGCGCATATTGCGGAACGACTCGACAACTGCAAGGAGTTCCTTGTTGTAGACTTCGTAGTTGATTTCCGCAGTTGTGAATTTACGTGAGTAGAAGGCAACAGGATGGAGGATAGAGCGATCATTGGGTTGGAATAGGATACCGGAGAGGGCGTAGTCGGAAGCGTCTGTGAAAATGGTACAAGGAAGGGATGGATTGAAATGACGAAGGGTTGGTGCAGAGGTGAATTCCGTCTTCAGCTTCTCAAACGCGATTATTGCTTCTGGTGGCATGCTGAACGATGCAGAGGCCTCCTTCTTTGTTAAATCAGTAAGAGGACAAGTTATTTGTGAGTAGCTGTCAATGAATCTGCGGTAAAAATTGGAGAATCCTAAAAAGGACTGGAGGTCTTTGAGACAAGTGGGAGTAGGCCAAGAGGTGATAGTGTCGAGTTTCAAAGGATCCATGGAAATTCCCTCAGAGCTGATAATATAGCCCAGGTATTTGACTGATTGTCAATCAAATTCGCACTTGGAGGCGTTGGCGCAGAGGTGAGCGTCACAAAGGCGGTCGAGGACTAGACAGACATGTCGATTGTGCTCTTCTTGACTGTGTGAGAATATTAGGATGTCGTCCAAGTAGACAACGCAAACAATGTCCAGGATGTCGCGGAGCACGTCCTGGATAAATGCTTGCCAAGCAGCTGGTGCATTGGTCAAACCGTAGGGGACAATGAGATGCTCAAAAAGACCAAGGTGAGTACGGAAGGCAGTCTTCCATTCATCACCCTCGCGCACACGTAAATGCAAGTACGCGGATTTGAGGTCCAACACAGCAAAAACCGTGCAGCCTTGCACTCTGTCGATGAGGTCAGATACTAGAGGAAGTGGGAAGCGGTTTTTTCTGGTGATAGCGTTGAGACTGCGGAAGTCAACACACAGGCGGATTTCTCCTGTCTTCTTGCGTATGAATAAAACAGGTGTGCCGGCGGACGATGTGGAGGGACAAATGTGGCCACAAGCGAGGTTGTTGTGTACGTATTTGGCGCAAGCTTTGCGTTTGTCCGGAGTGAGCTTGTAGATAGGACTGAAAGGAGGTGTCTTCCCCTCTTCAACGTCAATGTTGATGTCGAAGGAGCGATGTCGAGGGAGTTTTTCGAATTCTTTTGTATTGAAGACATTCTCGGCGTAAGCGTGGTATTTCGGAGGTAGGTTCGCAGGAGGAGATTCGGAAGGAGATGGAGGGGGTTCAGGAGGAGGTGGATTGGAACAAGATGACATTGGAGGAGGGTCTGTGGAAACGTTGGGCGTGTCCTCTGTCTCAGCTTTGATGGCGTTGACAAAGGCTTCTGAGGTGCGCCCATGGAATTGGAGCAACGTAACCTCTTCATTTGCAGCGGCCTTCCTGAAACGTTTAGCACTTAGTACTGATATGTTTGGTCTATCAGGCGTCTTCGGTAGAGAGGGTAGAGTTGGGACAGGAGCAAATTGCCGGCCAAAACCATTGATGGCGACTAGGCGGGATAGGAATGACTGTGCCTGATGGCGGGGAAAGGAATTTGGTAACGAAGGGCAACCGAAGCCATCCAAGCGCAAGGGAAAATTGGGAACATCAGAAACCGGGTGACCAAAGCCATCGCTCGGCGCAGACGTGGAAAGGGAAGGTACATGCGCTAGGCGCAGTGCCGATTCAGTGGCGAGTACCGTGAGTGGATCTGTAACAGTGCAACACGAAAATGTGATGTTCTGTGAGCTAAAGTTGATAATGGGGTTGTGCCGGGTAAGCCAGTCGAGTCCAAGGATGATAGGGAAAGAGACAGAGACAATGGAGAGGGAGATGTGCTCCTCATGGGAGGAAATAGACATTTTTGTGATTACTTCCTGAGTGATGAGGCCTGTATTGATTGGCCTATTGTCCACCGCCGTGACTGCCATAGGCAGGTCCAGCGTCCGTTGAACAAGACTGTGGCAAGTAGCGAAATGATCAGAGATACATGAGACTGAAGCGCCAGAGTCAATGAGGGCATGGGTAGTGATAGGAGTGGAATGATTGGAAAGGATTTGAACAGAAATGAGAAGGTGACGAGGAGAGGAAGGATTTTGAAGTGAATGAATGAATGATGGAGAGGATAAACGAATGTTGTGCCATTTGCCGTCTGTAGCATGGAAATGGTGGGGTCCAGGGCTGTCTTGAAGACGTCGGATCCGTGCCTCTTCAAATACCGGAGACCCCGAGGCAGTAGGAGGGTCACCAATTAGGCTTTTCCCGCAGTAGCAGGAGCAGCTTTTGGCGTGGGAGAGGATTTCTTATTAGGACATTCGGTAATATTGTGTTTGCCTTTGCAGTACGCGCAGAGACCAAGACATTTACGTTGGTCCTTCTCCTCTTGAGTGAGCGGTCCGCGAGGTCTTGATATGTGCTGTGATGAAGTGCCCAGGTTCACCACTTTTCGACCTAAGTCTCGTACTGTCTTGTTCTGGTTTTCATTTGTCTTTATTCCCCTTTTGTTCATCTTGTTTCCCGAATCCCTTCATCGTTCGCCGTTCTCAATACACGGTTTCCTATGTCTCGATCTCCCGTATCCCTCCCCTACCCGGTTTGCATTGCCCCCATTTCCCGAAGACGCGCGCGCGACGCGCCGCGTCTCTTTTGATCCGATCACTATTTCCACGTTTGGTTGGCCGTATGTTAGTTCTCCTGCTGGTACCCGAGCATATTTACGCGAGACGTTATCTCGCCATCAATTGCTCAGTACTGTACAGTAGATCACTCATTAACTGTACGCCGATGAGCACATAGTAGGGACGCACGCGTGTGCATGCCTTTCCCATCTTGACCTCTTGGTCTTTGGGACAGGTGTGCACTATTATGCCTAGTTATCTTTTGTCTGTACTCAATCTAATACCTTGGTCTTTGGGACAGCTCGTGTGCAGTTGGATTCAGTCTTGTGCCCGATCTCCAGATCGCTCCTCCATCCCTTTCTTTAAATCTGTAGAGCCCTAGCTCCAGGTTGACCTTATCCCCCTTGTCTACTGCTATCCACCACATATCCAGTGGTTGTCCACCACATGTGCTTTGTCTTGGTAGCGTTGATTTTTTTGTTGATGTCCATTGGAACGCCGGCTGAAAGTGAAGTATTCACTGAAGGGGACGGAACGTAGGAGCAAGGTGTATAGGAGGAATGGGTAGATTTGAAATGGGAATTAAATGATGATGAAGGTTTGGATGAGTTGAACTTAGTAGTAGAAGCTCTCGATTTTTTGTCTGCTTCAATGGAGATGAGTGCGTTGTCGACTCGCACACATTCTTTCTGGAAATTATTGATGTTGGAATGCAATGTGAAGTTGGTGACCATTGCCTTCTTTACTTCGATGCTAAGGCCTTGTCGAAACTTCTCAATCTTCAATTCTTCAGACATCACGAGGTGAGCCACGATATTATCAAATTGGGTGACGTAGTCGGCGCAGGATTTGCGTTGATAACATTTGTCGAGTTTGCGCCACATGGATTGAACGAGGTCGGGATCGGCAAAGCGGTTCCTGAATTCCAGTTTGAATAGAGACCAGGATGCTAAACAGATGGAATTCTTTGTTTTGGGACCGTCGAGCCATTTGAAGACGGTAGGGTGGCCAGTAAGGTAGACTTTGGCGTAGGATATCTTTGTGGAGTCGTTTCCGGCGTAGTATGATGAATTGAGTTCGAACTGATGCTTCAGCTCTCGTAGGAAAGGTTCTAGCTGCTCCCTAGTCCCGTTGTAAGGAGTCGGGTCGCGAGCTTTGATAAAGGGAGCGCGAGGGGTGGATGGGTTGTGAAGGGTAGTGATTCGCGTGGTGAGTTTGTCGATAACATTAGTTAGATGGACATTGTGATGATGTTGTCCGGATTGAAGATCTTTGAAGGCTCTGTTAAGCTGTCGAAGAGTGTCTTCAAAAGATGAGGGGTCGGCGTAATAAAGATTGGATTGACCAGGATAGATTGGTGTTGATTGGGGAAAGGAAGGATTAGGGATAGGTTGATCTGAAGTGTCCATGCTAGGCTCGATTACATTGGAACCAATGAAAGACATGGTGAATGGGGAGTTTGGAAGTTTGGAATAGGGAAAATTCCTTTGAAAGAAGTTGGTTATGGGGAACAAATCAAAATATAAGGGCTTGGGCTAATCAATAGTGAGATATCAATCAGAGGAAAGCTGCCAGCAAAGTCGCTGGACACCAAGACGAGACTTGGATGCAACAAGGCAAGGAATTAAGGGATTGAGTATGACTCGTGAGGGACGTTGGAACAAGGGAGGAGTTGTAAGCTCAAATAGTAGACTTGATTCGTTAGAGATGAGTAGTATAATACATGGACTTATATATGATACTGGAATGATAAGTAGTATGGAAAGATTAGACAAGTATGAGACGAATCATAGTAGAATGGATGGTTAGTATTTACATCTGAGAATACAGTCTGAGACAATCATATCATTGAGGAATTGAGGGATTGGATTGAATGTGGGGAACAGTGTTAACCGTTACAGTTGGAAGCAATGAAGATCACACCCTGGTTGTCAGCACATAAGGGAGTGCAGCAAGCGGACAACTTGCAAATGCCCATCTCTCAGAGTAAATTCTGGAAGGTGCTCACTTGTCATGAGCAGTCCGACATGGCCATGTATTTGGCTTCTGTGGACAAGAGTGCAACAGAGTTTTGAGCATGAGATTGCCAGCAGACTAAGCCACCAGTGAGTTTGAACATAAATCCAGTGGTACACCAATAGGTAATGAAGGTACAAATGTAGCTAGAGCGCAGAGTACAAAGGTACCAGCAGTGTACGGAGTAACTAGCGTAACAGACTCTCACCAGAGATATGTCTTGAGGGACTGAGCTTAGAGCAATATAAGCAAGGAAGGGAAAGAGGGAGCAAAAGTGTTATCAATTAGGGGACAGAGAGCAATTCTTATATACTACAGGAGGTTAATGAAAGAACGAATGTAGCTAGAGGGCAAATTACAAGAGTACCAGCAGCATAACCGTGTTATGCGTTGATTAAATCTAATCTACACTACAAGGGGATAGATATACATTCAACATCCCTTGCCATCCTGATGGTGTCTAGCAGCAAAGTGGGCTTCTTGTTGGCAGGGGCAAGGGTATACACAATGCTAAAGAGCATCTCGGAGTTGGCGTTGAGGCCACGGACAAAGTAGGCGCGTTTGCCGTGGTCCTCAAGGTTGGTACGTCCAGTGATATCAATGAACTTGGCAGCATATGCTGCAACAGTCTCCTTCGGCCCCTGCTTCAACTTCTCCAGCTGAATCAATGCCACCCTAGACTTGTCTGCAGGGAGCCAATGCGCAATGTAGTCCCTCTTGAACTTGTCCCAAGTTGTCCACTGCAAAGTGGCGGAGTTCATCAAATCCATCACAGGCATTGACCAAACTGTAGTAGTTTCACCTTCAAACATCCCTAGAACAGAGCGGATCTTCTTCTGGTTGTTTGCAACAAGGTCAGGCTGCTCCTTGGCCCAATTCTCAAATTGAGAGAGGAATTGGCGTGCATCATGGTAGTCAACTGCCTTGAAAGGGAAAGGTTTGGTGAATGCACTGTTACCAGAGGACTGGGCTTTTGCATTTTTCAGCACATCAGCAATGGACTGCATGATGACGTTGGCGAGGGCATTGCTATTAATGCCGGACATGATAGGAAGTGTGGATGGTGGTGATGGTGTGCGGGAGTGGCTAGAGAGAGGTGTGTTGGCGACCAATAATCCTGATGATGTGGTGGATGGGGCTGGGGACGGAGCTTGGGTAACAACAGCAGGAGGGCAATCCTCAACTGAACTGGTAGGAGCAAAAAGATTGGGGACAGGCTCAGGCTTGGGCTCGGCTGACAAGGTCTGGGCCACTGGTGTGGCAATATGTGAAGAATGCGGAGTTTCTAGGCGTGGGTCCCACAAGACCAAAACAAATCTACCGGTGGCACGGTCGGTGGAATTATAGGCGGATTGTAGACAAAGTTGCTGGCGGCAGTTGTACCACAAGTTGTTGGCTTCTCTTAGGTGGACTGAGACACTGTCAGTGGTATTGTATGCATGCAGGAGCTGCGTGCAGTTGGTTGGTGCGTTGATTGGTTTGGTGACAACTGGAATTGATTCCTGCGGAGCAGTGCGTGGTGCCTCAGGAGAGTCTGGCGGAGTGGCATATGACGGAGATGTGGTGGCGGATAGCCTGCAAGAGCACCTCTAGACGCAAGGTGCTGCTGCAGTAGCAATCTTGACCTAATGTTGCAAGCGTAGCAAGAGACAATCTGGTCCCAACAATAAAGGATAAATAACCACAGTAACAAAGACAGGATAACTAGATATGCACTGGTCCCAATGATAAAGAGGTCAAGATGGGGACCAGGTAACCACTAGGCAATACCTATATACTAGAAGAGCGAGGCAGTGCGCTGAGCAATGATAAACAAGCAAGCACAGCCCAAGACATAGCCGGAAGGTTCTGGAATCTTGTACATGATAAACAATCACATAAGCAGAAACCGGATCAAGAACATGATAGAAAGATGAAGAGTCCGTGATGCAATCAAAGATAATCAGAGAGATAAACAGACAAAAGGAAAAGAGACTGAGTCCTCGTACTACTTCACAACACTCATAACCTGTGCACGTGCCTCTAACGGCACATGATCAATGCGCGAGCCGGCATCATCAACGCGCGCCACTCCTCAGCCATCCACTGCTACTGTTCAACGCAATTCTCACAAACAGTCAGTTGATTGCAAAAGCCTGATGCATACTGCCAGTAACTCAATAAGTATGTAGACTTGTCCAGTTGTACTGAGCTGCTCTCGTTGTTCTCTTGGCCACTTCCTGTTTCATAGGTCAAGGCCTTGTTGTCCACCAAGCTCTGGGAGTTAGGATTATTGCCAGCAGAGAACACACATCACCGGAAGAGTCTATTGCAAGCTCTATCACGCCATGTGATCAAGATAGTTGCCAGATCAAGATTTCCAAGTCCACGAAGTCTATGGGGCACAGCTCTCAGATTCAATATAAGTTGGCTTTGTTTGCTGGGACACTTCTATGCTCGAGGAAGGACAGCAAGAAACAGTAGACGTCCATTCCCTTCCGATTTCCAAGGAGAGGTTAAAGTTCGGAAGAGTCAAGGAAAACGCGAGCACGGCTATATTTGCATACAAATCATGACAGAATCTGATCGCGTTCCTTGACGGACATGCGTTTTGTTGCCGGTGCATCATTGCGGCCTGCCTCAGTTCTGCACAACGTTCGTTCGTCTGCATATCATGTTCTCCCCCTTTGCTCTGCTAGTACTTCCTTTTCTTGGGTTCCGATTATCTTGGATACACACCAAAAATTGGCCATGGAATCCATAACAGAGCCGATTCTTCCCGCCTCCGTGCCGGACGATTCACCTGGGAGCGTGATATCAGAGGCTTCTCAGTCTTCTTCGTCTCCCAAACCCTCGGACTCTTCGTCAGAAGATGACCCAATATCAGAGTCGTCGTCGTCAAGCTCAGAAGACTCTGATGGACAATCGAGCTCAGATGAAGCTCCGCTGCCTTCATCATCCCAGGAACCTTCGACGACACGAGAACCTTTGTCCTTATCAGAGCCAACCACCTCTCGGTCCAGGTCAATGAGCGACAGTATGCTCACAGAAACTTCGACGAGGCTGAGCTGGAGCGATATCATGTACGTCAACTTTCTGCCATTCCTTCCATCCCCGTCTGTTTTCTCACTCCTCCTCCCCTATGCAGATACACCTCCAACGGTCACCTCAGCCATAACCTACACATCCATCCTTCCCGCCGGATCCATCGATCCCGTTCCCATTGACCTCACTAACACCAACGCATCATCCTTGATGCCCAACACCAGTGCCATTGCAGGAGGCGTCCTCGGCGGCGTAGCTTTGCGTTGTCTATCACAGCGGGGTTGTGGGCGTGGAGAAGGTGGAGGGCGAAGCAGCAGGAGAGGGAGTTTGATGGGAACTTCGACCCTGCGGTTGTGGGTGTTGGGACACCAAGGAAGTCCGAGTTCGCTGCAAAGGGTTCAGGAGAGGGAGGTGCGGACGACAACAATGTCAATGGGGAAGGTGGTGCTGCTGCTCCGGCGGTGAATAAACGCGCATCATGGCGCAAACGACTGAGTATCGCCCAACTACGCACCTCAAAAGGGCCAGGAGATTTTGATAGAGATGAACATGTCGAAGGTGGGACGCCTCCTCGCATACACCTTGACAAAGACGAACCCTATTCTCCATCATCACCATCTCCATATTCAACCACAGGATCATCATCTCCCCCACCGACAGCGATGTCCATGTCCGAGCGCATGGTCACATATCCTTCACGCTCGTCTTTGCAGGGTACGAGGTTGACGAGTACCGCGTTGTTTGGGATGGCGGCGGAGGTCGCCTACGAGGTCGGGGAGCACCGCATCGTTTGGGATGGCTGGTGCGCCTATGGGATTCGGGAATGCGGGTGGGAGTGGGAGTGGGAATACGTCGGGGTCGAGTTCGCCGCTTGTGAGCGTTGCGCCTGGGGTGAGGGCGAGTTTGCCCCCGGTGTCTGGGGCTTCGACGCCTTTGTGTGGTGGGCCTTCACCGGCACCGTTGGTGGCTGGGGCTTCGACGTCGACTTCACCGTCGCCGGGTTGGGCTTCTTCATCGCCGTTACCTGGACCCAGGGCAACCTCGCCGCCGCCGCCAGCATCGAGTGGAGTTCCGCCTATTCCATAACACCTTGGTGGCTGGTTTTCTTTTTTAATCTTTCCGTGTCTCTTCTTTCTTTGTTTCAAAACGATTCACGTCATCTATCTTTCACTTTTTTCGGTACAAGTCTACTTCGCATAGTATCTCCCCTTTTCGTATAGTCTCCCCCCTCTTCACACACTAGCTCCTCTTCGCGCATCCTCTCCTCTTCGCGCATCCTCTCCTCTCGCATATCCTCTCCTTTTGCATATCCTTACTCTTTCCACTACACATAGCCTCGCCTTCTGCTTCTCCATTGACCTTCAACCTTGTGCTCTCGGTTGTGACAGTGATGCCTACCGACGTCTGTTGCTCATCGTCTGTGTACCTACCCCGGTCCGTACTCTGTGTATGTATCTTGGGATATGAGTTCTTCAAGCTTAATTGGCAAGTTCCGAATCGTTCTGGAAGTATACATAGTACTATCACAGACCATTGCTTACAAACAACCCGCTCTTACAAAAACCACTTTCCTCGCTCGCCACAACCATGAACTTATGTAGTAACAGACGGAAACGGATGCCTTGCTGCACTTTACGTAATAGCCTCCAACTTGCCCTCAACTACAACTTGACCACAATACAACTCTCACGATGCCATCAGTATTTTCGACTCTTCCCTTGACTGAACAAGCCCTTCCTCGTAACCGCGCCTCAGACTTTGGACTCTGTGAAACTGGAGAAAGTGCTTGGAGGTTGATCATAGCTGCGGAGGACGATGCCCTCCTTCAACCACACGCTGAGGCAAAGAAATCTGATCCACTCGTTGGCATACGACTTCTTGGGTTCCTCCTCCTGCGAGTCGCTGAGCAGAGACACCGCAGCCCGTTCTCAACCGGTTACCGTTGGCTACTCCTCGAAATCATTTCTGGTAATCGCTACCTCCATGATCAAAGCAAGGGAGAGAAGCGAACTCCGGCGCAGAGGCTGCAGCAGCTTGGCCTGGATTATCGGGGTGTCATGTTCCGTACTTGTTTGTTCATTCCCTTTTTCTTCCCATTAAACTTTACTTATTTACCTTACATAAAGTCCGATCAAATACCGGCCCTAAGCAAACTCCCTCCAACCACGCAACGCGATCATCGTTTGACATCGTGAAGGTGCGGATACTGGAGACGCTTACAAGGTTTCCGCCCACATGTCCTGAAATCCGGAAACAAGTGTGTTTCTCATTGCCATTACTCATACTTCTCAATGCTAACATGTAATGCAGACACTTCTACGTGACGGTTACCGATGTGTTGTCTCTGGTGCCTTCGACCGTCGGAGTTTGAAGCTCAACGCGGATCTGCGAGCTCGACTACAGCCGCAATCCTTTTCCTCCGGATACAGTTCTTCTGGGTTGGAGGTCGCTCACCTATTCTCGCAATCTGCCCAGGATGACCCGGTCTGCCATATGCTATCCGCCTTCATCCCGATCACACTCTGAACTTGTGCAGGATTACCATGCTTCGGCCCTCACGTTCCTTGAGATGTTTGGTATGAGAACCGTTGCGGAACAACTTACGAAATGTTCAGATTGCCTCGAGAACGTTATCACTTTGGACGGCGGACTGCACGAAATGTTTGGTCTATTCGAATTCTGGTTAGACAAGGTTCCAAATCAAGTTGAGTTACTGCAAACGTTCTGATTCTACGTGCCGTTTGTCTCATACGCCCTACTAGCCCTACAAATATAATATCATTGCTGCGGAACCTGAATTCGTCTTTTCTCACGTCGCCACACCTCACCGTCAAATCACCTTGGCTTTCTCGAGTCTCCTAGAGCCCGGGGAGCAGGAGCTGATGTCACTTCCCAATCGGGACTTGATGGCGCTCAGAGCCGCCTGTGCGCAAGTTGCCAACATGTCCGGAGCGGCAGCGCAGAGAGATCGGATTCTACAAGATGAGGAGGAAATTCAAGTCCTGGCCTCTGATGGGGGACATGCAGAATATCTCACTTCTTTACTTCATCTTCGCACTTCCGCCATCTCACTGGCAGCTTGAATCCTCATCTACCATTCATGCACCTTTATTCGTCCGTGCTACCATGTTGACATAATCAATGACACTCTTCTACTTCACAGGCCTGGCAACGTGGTACCAGAAGCTTCAGTGAGCTCTTCGTCTCCAGAGCCGCCTACTTCAGAGCCGCCACAAACATTGGACTCTTTGTTGAGCACTTTGATGTCATTACCATTCAGCAGAGGAGCAGGATGCCTTTGAGTTGTCCCAGAAATCTTTGACAACACAAGAGCCTTCCCCCTCTTCAGAGCCTACCATCTCTTGGACAAGTCTAATGAGCAAATGTATGCTCCTAGAAGCTTTGACAAGCATGAGCAATATCATGTGTGTACTGTTGAAATTGCTCTTCTTGCTTCTCATGACTTCAGATGTCTTTTATTCCTTTTCTCTATGTTATATTCAGATTCCTTGCATTCTTCTCTATAACTTTGTCTTTTATTTGATCCTTCTATCTGTTCTGGTTGTTGACTTACATTACTTAGTCTAGTCAGCCACAGCTGGACTCTGCTGGTGGATGATGGTGGTCACATGTTTCTCAGTGCTCACTCTCATCCACCAGGTACTCTAATTTGCACTTTTCTAATATTACAAGTTGCTCACTCTCATCCACCAGCCCCTTGCTGGATTCTGCAGTGTTAACAGGTTATGGGCCCTGCTCCCTAGTGGATCAGAATCATTGTAATAAACTGTGCCACCCACTGGACAATTATACCACTGAGCCAAAAGGCCACTGTGTCTTGGTATTAGACATAGGTGGGTGGCACTATATATGCAAATTCACATGTTATTTGCACTTGTAAGACCCTGGGGATGATTTGCAAGGCAGCACGCCAAGTAGTCTAGTAACAAAGATGAATAATGAGCACAATAAGGCCGTGTGCATGCGTACCTAGTAACAAAGTAGATAAAACTAAAGAGAAACATTACATGATAGTTGCCAGCTCATAACCTGCGCACATGCCTTTGACAGCACATGATCAATGCGCAGGCCAGCACCATCAATGCGCGCCACTCCTCAGCCATCCACTGCCGCTACATCTATACTACAAGGCTAAGTATGCTATGTATTGTAACAGGTGTATGCTGTGCATGTGCATGTAGGAAGATGTCTTGTACTGCAGGGGGGTAACTGTGTGTAGATTGTTGTAATTGGAATTGCCATTGGCGTCAAAGGAAGGCCCTGCAAGACAATTGGAACAAGGCTGTGATGAGCAGGTGCCAAATTTGCCGTTGTCGTGGATGTATATGTCTTTGTTGGTGGAGATCTCTACTGCATGTATGTAGTGTGTGCAGACCGTTGTGTCAACTGGGTAGGCTCAACTGTAGAGGGAACCAAAGGTTATCTTGACCTAATGTAACAAAGCTTAACATGGTGGTTCAATCTGGAGCGAGGGCTTGACAGATCTGAGAGGGTATGAACAATCTGGAAGATATGGACGTAGACTCAAAGTCAATACAAAGCTCTATTCCCAAAGACCACAAAGTTAGATTGGAAAGCTAAACAACAACAGAGCAGATACCTACCTATTTCCAAAGACCACAAAGAGGTCAATATGGGAAAAGGGAGATGTCCAAAATACAAGCTACTATAAGTGAGAAAGTACATCAGAGACTATCAATGGGAACAATCACAGAAAGCAATCACAAGGCAATGCAAAATGAAAACAAACAATCACAGGCTGATGGATAGGAGAAACTCTGGAGACACTAAGTCCCACTTGTCCTCTACAACACTCTTGACCACTTCATCACAGGTAGGTTGACCTGTGAAAGCATAGAGATAGTGTGCTTGCTGAGAGTGCGGTTAGCACGCTCTGCTACACCATTCTGCTGAGGCCTGTTGCACACAGAGTGCCTGTAGTGAATGCCCTTTGAAGCAAGGAAAGCTCAAAGTGCATTAGACATAAATGTTACGATACATAGCGTACTTAGCCTTGTAGAGTAGATGTAGCGGCAGTGGATGGCTGAAAAGTGGCGCCTATTAATGGTGGCGGCCCGCGCGTTGATGGTGGCGGCCCGCGCGTTGAGCACGTGCACGGGTTACGTGTTGCCAACCATCACGTGATGTTGCTCTTTAGTTTTATCTACTTTGTTACTAGGTACGCATGCTCACGGCCTCATTGTGCTCATTATTCATCTTTGTTACTAGACTACTTGGTGTGCTGCCTTGCAGATCATCCCCGGGGTCTTACAATAAACTTGCCTTCCTTGTCATCCTGGAACACCTTGACACAGTGTCGTGTCTGCTTCTCTGCCCAAGCAATGAAAAGCTTGATAGTGTGGTGAAGTAGTACACGGACTCTGCCTGATTACGGACTCTGCCTGATTTTTCCCTTTTGTTCGATTGTAGAGTACTCGAGGGTCTCTGATTATTATTTGCGCATGTGTCTCTATTATTTTCATCATTTTCTGATTATTGTTTGGAACATAGCATTGACTGCGTCGATGCTGCATAAACGCTCTTAGATATATGGACAATCTGTAGAGTAAATTCCCTTTTCTCATCTTGACCTCTTGTTGGTCTCTGGGAATAGGTATGTCTGTTTGTACAAGTATTTCTACCTTTTAAATCTCATCTTGTTGGTCTCTGGGAATAGTTTGTGTGTAGTTGGCCTCGTAGCCTGCACTGCCAACGTCCGGATTACAAGATCGCTCTCAATCTCTTAGATCTGTCGAGTCCTAGCTCCAGATCGCACCGTCCTTCACGCACGTCAGCACAGTGTGTCTATGCTGTTGGAGAGAGTGTACACACAGCGTAGAACTCTTTAGAGCAACATTACTCAACACAGGTAGTTTACTTGGCATGCTTAGTAGTACTTAGAATATTCTAGCACACCGGCTCTGTAGTATATAAGCCCAGGAAAAAACCCCTCAAATATCATTATCTTCTACTTCTATCTTTGCTCTCATCTCTTATTCTTGCCAACAGGTTATGGGCCCTGCGTCCGCCTGAGACAAACACAGAGTATCAAAGTCACCGCACACCAGTAAGTGCTGACTCACATTCACATTACATCTCTGCATAGTATCCCCATCATTGCTTCAGTGTTGCTTGCATTTGGGCTTGATCCGCAACCCCCACAAACTTCCACACACCTCACATACACACTCTTGCACTCACTATGTCTGACTCCACCGCCACCTCTTCCTACTGTATTGACCCTCTTCGGGGTTCTGACAACTATCAAGTTTGGAAGGTCAAGATTCTTGACATCCTGACTGACCTCTCTCTTAATGACTACATTGAGAAGACTGTCAAGAAACCCAGTGACACAGTCAAGAAGGGGGTGTGGAAGAAGAACAATTGGAAGGTGCTGTCAACCATCAGGTTGCGCGTTGCCAATAAGGTTCTGGTCTATATCTCAAACTCAAAGTTGGTAAAATATGCATGGTCCATCCTTTATAATATGTTCAAAGCTAAAGGTCCCATTGGGATTGTCCTTGCCTGCAGGAAGTTTTTCCGTGCTATGTGTTCTGAGAACGGCAATGTCCAGGGGCATATTTGCACAATGAGGTCTTACCAGGCCAAGCTCACCAGCCTTAACCAGAACATCACCAAGACCGACTTCTCTATCACCCTCCTCACCTCTCTACCCAACTCATGGAACCCCTTCATCTCCTCCATCCCTGAAGACACCCTCACCAACTCCTTTAAAGTTATCTCTTGCATTCTTGCCAGGGTTGCCCGTCTCAATGACCACGCCTCTCAGTCCAACGCCTTTTCCTTCCTTGAGCGCTCAACATCCCTGTGCTTCCGTTGTAATCAGATTGGGCATCTTGTCTCTGATTACAACAAGCCTGCCTTCTGCCCCAACCAGCATCACAATAGCAGCCCCAACAACTGCTGCTGTGGACCTCCTTGCCACGGCATGTTGCAGAGGAGAAGCAGAAGTACAGCAACTCCAACAATGAAGATGAGTTTGCCACCGCTGCCGCTGTCTCAAGCAAGCTCAAACTTGACTCAGATGGCTGGCTATTAGATAGTGCCTGTAGCCGATCCATAGTCCGCAATAAATCCAATTTCATGTGCTACACCTCAAGTGAGCACACTATTCACAGATTTGGTGCAGTAAAAGGCATTGGCAAGGGGACAGTCAGTCTAATCTTTGCACTTGGAGATCACACTTGAGCTGGAACACTTGAGAACGCCATACACTGCCCGGATGCTCCTTTCAATCTCATCTCAGTTGGAAGGCTTACAGATGCAGGGCTTGAGGTTGACTTCTCCAACAATGTTGTTGAAATTTGTTCTTGCAACGGTGTTCTATTGGCCAAAGGCAACAAGGTTGCTCATATGTACCAACTGCAAGTACCAAACAAGGTTGTTGGCTCCTATGGCCACCTGGCTTGCACTTGGGACAAATAGCATTTGGCACTTGGTTATCTGGACCACTCTGCAGTCCAAGAGCTGAAACAACTCGGGATGGTTGATGTAAGACCCCGGGGATTGTTATGCCCGTGCCCACAACTAGCAAGACTGGGTGATAAGTCCGTTGGCAAACAGGTTGTGTCCTTAGCCTGACGCCGCTCCTAATGACCGTGGACTTGTATTTGCTGAGTCCACTCAATGGAACAAGAGAGAGAGGAGAGAGAGAGAGAGAGAGAGGGAGAGAGAGTGAGAGAAGAAGAGAGTGAAAGAGTAGGAAGTAAATCAATGCAGTGACTAGATGTGGTAGCAAGGATGATATTCTGTCTGAGGAATCGAGTAGAGTTCCTCAGCCTTATATACACAGCAGTAACTAACTAATGAGTCATGCTGAGTCGCAAGGAGAAATGAAGGAGAAATGAAGGAGAAATGAAGTGAGTTATAACGACTCCTTGGTGAGTGGAAGGAGAAACCAAGGAGGAACCCAGTGAGTCATAACAACTCCTTGGTGAGTTGAAGGAGAAACCAAGGAGAAACTAAATGAGTCACAACGTGAATCCCTGGAGAAACAAAGGAAGAACCAAGGAGAAAACAAAGAAGGAGAAAGATAGGAGGAAACAAAGGATTAATCTAAGATAAGACTATAGCGCGATCACATGTTAAACACGATCATGTGTCTGAATGAAACCACAATCCTTCGTCGAAGCATGCATATAACAGGGATGATCTGCAAGGCAGCACACCAAGTAGTCTAGTAACAAAGATGAATAATGAGCACAATGAGGCCGTGAGCATGCGTACCTAGTAACGAAGTGGATAAAACTAAAGAGCAACATCACGTGATGGTTGGCAACATGTAACCCGCGCATGTGCTCGACGTGCGGGCCGCCACCATCAATGCGCGCCACTCTTCAGCCATCCACTGCCGCTACATCTACTCTACAAGGCTAAGTACACTATGTATTGTAACAGTTGATGGAAAGGAGATTGACAAGTTGCGTCTATCCCAACAGTGCAAGGCATGCATTGAAGGGAAGGACCATGTACGTTCCCAAGGAAGTTGCAACGTACCCACCGCAACATTGAAGATATGGTCCATACAGTTTGGGGTCCTGCTTGTGTTAAAGGACCCCAAGGAGAACATTACTTCATTTTATTCACAGATGCCACCTCTGCACACAGCCGCCTGAAATTTCTGAAGGACAAGAAGGGTGGCACCGTCTTTCAGGCAATAAAAAATCACATCACATTCATGCGCAAGCAGGCAAAGCACAATGTGTTATGCTTTTGCTTTGACAATGGAAAGGAATACGTAAACCAGGAGATTCTTGACTGGATTGACTCCAAAGGAATTAAATGGGAGCTAACTGCTGCATATTCTTCTGTCCAAAACAGTGTTGCTGAACGTCTCAACCGCACCTTGCTAAACAATGCATAGGCTATGTTGTTTGGAGCAAAACTTGATGCGCATCTCTGGCCAGAAGCTGTCCAACACACCTGCTTCATCAAGAACCAGGCACCGGTGAAGGCACTATTCCATCTACAGCAAACACCGCATGAGGCGTTCTGGGGAGGGAAGCCCAGTGTCTGTTATGCCCGTGCCCACAACTAGCAAGACTGGGTGATAAGTCCATTGGCAAACAGGTTGTGTCCTTAGCCTGACGCCGCTCCTAATGACCGTGGACTTGTATTTGCTGAGTCCACTCAATGGAACGAGAGAGAGAGGAGAGAGAGAGAGAGAGAGGGAGAGAGAGTGAGAGAAGAAGAGAGTGAAAGAGTAGGAAGTAAATCAATGCAGTGACTAGATGTGGTAGCAAAGATGATATTCTGTCTGAGAAATCAAGTAGAGTTCCTCAGCCTTATATAAACAACAGTAACTAACTAATGAGTCATGCTGAGTTGCAAGGAGAAATAAAGGAAAAAATGAAGGAGAAATGAAGGAGAAAAGACATGAGTCATAACAACTCCTTGGTGAGTGGAAGGAGAAACCAAGGAGGAACCCAGTGAGTCATAACAACTCCTTGGTGAGTTGAAGGAGAAACCAAGGAGAAACTAAATGAGTCACAACGTGAATCCTTGGAGAAACAAAGGAAGAACCAAGGAGAGAACAAGAAAGAAGAAAGATAGGAGGAAACAAAGGATTAATCTAAGATAAGACTATAACACAATCACATGTTAAACACAATCATGTGTCTGAATGAAACCACAATCCTTTGTCAAAGCATGCATGTAACAGTGTCTCAGGGCTTCAACCATTTGGCGCACCAATCTGGGTGCTACACCAAGGCACCAATCAACACAAGTTCATGCCAACATCCTGCTGCTTCCAATTCTTAAGATTTTCCATCCACTTCCGGGCATATCAGTATTGGAACCCGGGCTCTAGAAACGTCCAGAGCTTGTGTAATGTCACGTTTGAGCTGCCTGTACGTGGCACTGACAACGACTACTATGTAGTCCAAGCTTCACCCCCTTCTTTGCTTGAGGGGAAGAAAGGTTCTACTGAATTCAAGCATCAGGAGAGTCTGATAGCTGCGGAGACACCACTTCCAGATTCACCCCTTACCATCCCTCTATCTTCTTGTTTACCACCCCCTATTCATGCCATACAGCCTGAAAAGGCTCCTCACAACATAAGCAGCAAGATTGATGCAAGCAACATAATTGAGGGCAAACGTGCTTGTGGTCAAGCACACATTGCCACTGACTTTGCATTTATCACTGAAGCAGTTGAGTGTGCCATGGAGAACAACCCGACATCACTCAAGGAAGCAATGGAAGCTCCAGATTCGGAGAAGTTTTGCAATGCAATGCAGTTGGAAATTAATCAGCTGGAGAAGCTGGGAACATGGGTGAAGGTTGCCTTATCCCCTGGCCATAAGGCTATCCCATGCTGTTGGTTATTTTGACGCAAGCAGGATATCAAACGCAAAATCATCAAGTGAAAAGCTTGCCTAGTAGCAAAGGGCTTTCTTCAGGTTGAAGGCATTGACTACAATTAAACCTTTGCCCTCACTATTTGCCTTGAAACATTCCGGTTCCTCCTTGCCTTAGCTGCACGCCACAAGCTCAAGAGTCATGGCATGAACATGGTTGCCGCTTATTTGAATGGGGAGCTTGAGGAAGAGGTATTCATGGAGCAGCCACCTGAGTTCAATGACGGCACTGGCTATGTTCTTAAGCTTGTTCTCTCCCTGTACAGGCTCAAGCAGTCTGGCCGCATTTGGAACATTAAACTTGATTTCTCATTCAAGTCTCTTGGCTTCACCTGACTACTTGCAGACCAGTGTGTTTATGTCCGATGCACCTCCCCCAATGCACCTCCAGTCATTGTTGCAGTCTACGTGAATGACATAACTATTATGGCATCTACTGACAAAGAGATTGCCCAGGTTAAGGGGTAGCTTGCCAGCCAGTTCAACATTACAGACCTTGGTGAACTATTCCATATTCTTGGTATGGAGATAGTACATGATGCACACACCAGTTCCATTTGCCTGTCCTAGAAAAACTACGCATTTAGCATTCTTGAGCAGTTTGGAATGCGCAACTGCAACCCAGTGCAAACCCCAGTTAACCCTAACATCAAACTGGAGAAGCTTCCAGTAGGCAACCCCACAATTGGCAACAAAGCTTTTTGTTGCAACTACTTGTCTAGCTTGGGCAAGCTGATGTATCTTGCAGTTGCCACACAACCAGAGATTGCCCATGCCGTTGGGTACCTAGCCCAGTTCTCCCAACAACTATCAGAGGCTCACCTCACTGCTCTCAAGTGTGTCTTTTGGTATCTGAAAGGCACGCTAGATCTTTGTTGTGAAGTGGTACAAGGACTTAGTCTCTTTTTGTTTTATCTGTTTATCTCTCTGGTTATTGTTGATTGCATTACAGACTCCTTTATCTTTCCATCATGTTTTCAATCCGGTTCTTGCTTATGTGGCTGTTCATTGTTATGATACATAGCGTACTTAGCCTTGTAGAGTAGATGTAGCGGCAGTGAATGACTGAGGAGTGGCACACGTTGATGGTGTCGGCTTGCGCATTGATCATGTGCCGTTAGAGGCACGTGCGTGGGTTATGAGCTGGCAACCATCATGTGATGTTTCTTTTTAGTTTTATCCACTTTGTTACTAGGTACGCATGCACACAGCCTCATTGTGCTCATTATTCATCTTTGTGACTAGACTACTTGGCGTGCTGCCTTGCAGATGATCCCCGGGGTCTTACAGCTGTCTATCTGAATGACATCCTCATCTTCACCAAGACGTTGGAGGAGCACCGCAAGCTTACGCACAAGGTGCTCAAGCGTCTGGAGAATCATAACCTTTACCTACGTCCAGAGAAGTGCAAGTTTGAGAAGGAGGAGATTGAGTACCTGGGATTGATCATCCGCCAGGGACATGTAGCAATGGATTCGGCAAAGGTAGAGGCAGTAAAGGAGTGGAAGATAGACGCAAAGAGCTCGCTGAAGGATGTACGGGGTTCCCTAGGTTTTGCAAACTTCTACTGTTGCTTCATTGTGCAGTTTGCTAGACTGGCACAGCCGCTCAACAATCTCACAAGAAAGGATGTAACATGGACATGGGGGGAAGACCCAATCCGTTTGACGTCAATTCACATAGAGACAAAGGTACTCCTCCATCTCTTGGTTAGCGCGTTCTGTCTAACTGTTTGCCTGGGGGTGATAGCCAGATATCATGTCAGAACGGATACCAAGTTGTTTGAGTAGCGCCTGGGTGAGAGTGGCAACAAACTGGGGTTCTTGATTGGAGATAAAGTGTAGGGGTAGTCCGTGGAGTTAAAATATGTCCTTGTAATACAGGTTAGCAAGCCCTTCTGCATTAATGGAGGTCTTGCACAGAATTGCATGGATCATCTTGCTGTAGAGATTCACGCAAACCAGAACTGTGTCATAGCTGTTAGAAGGAGGGAGTTGTGTGATGAGGTCAACGCTGACATGCTCCCAAAGGCAAGCTGGGACTTCAAGTGGTGTCATGACGGCCCTGGGGTGACAATGGTGTTTCTTCCTGGCACAGTTGTCGCATCTGTGGACGTACTTCTCAACAAAAGCACGCATACCTGGCCACCAGTAGTGAGAGTTGACCAGTGCAAACATACTATGCCCTGCAGTTGGATTGTTGTGACACTGCTTCAACACCGCACGTCAAAGGTTGTTGTCCGGCGGCACGTACAATCTCTCCCTGTGATACACCAGCCCTCCATCCTCCTGCCACTCCGGTAACCCCGCTGCCAATTGCTTTAATCCATCCTTTTTCAACCGTCGTAAGCCCTCCAATACCTCTGCCTCTCTCTTTGACATGCTTTGCATTCTCTTCTCCAACTCATTCTCCGGCTCCTGCAAAAGTGTGTTTGCTGCAATTGTGCCAAAGTGCTGAGGCCGTAAAACTGTCTGTTGCTGGTTATCCTTGTGATTGTGAACCTGATAGTGGGGCATCCAAGAGAGAGCATCTACCTGAGTATGAGCCTTGCCTGGACAGTGGACCAGACGGAAGTCAAAACGCAAAAGGTACAAGGCCCAACGCGCCTGACAACGCATCAAGTCCTTTGCCTTGCTCCACTACTGCAGATTCCCGTGGTCCGTGACAATCTCAAACGGCTCTGGACTCCTTTCCAAGTACGCTCTTCAATCTTTCAACACCTCCACCACTGCCAACATCTTCCTGTTGTAGATTTTGTAGTTGCGCTCTGCTGGAATCATAGACATGGACCTGAAAGCCACCGGGTGCCATGAACCGTTGTTGAGCTGTTGCATCAACGCGCCACCTGTTGCGTACCCAGAGGTGTTCACTTCTACACAAGTCAGTCTGCTGGGCTGCCACAGGGTGAGAATTGGTTTGCTAATGAAGGCCTGTCAGAGTTTGTTGAATGCCTGCTGCTGCTGAGAACCCCAGACAAATGCGGTGTCCTTCTTTGTGAGATTGTTAAGCAGCTGAGCGGCCCTGACAAAGTCCTTGATAAAATGCCAATAGAAATTAGCAGAAACACAGAAAAGTTATGAGTGCCTGGAACGTTGCCAGTGAGATGGTGAGGCCAAAAAAGATAACGTTAGGCTCCCAGAGCCCTCTGTTAGTTGCAAATGCTGTCTTTCACTCATTGCCAGCCTTAATCTGCACATTGTTGTAACCCCAGCGCATGTTGCACTTTGTGAAGAACCGCGCGCCCTGTAATCTGCTGACAATGTTGGTAACAAGAGGAAGGGGATATCAATTTTTAACCATGTGTTTATTGAGTTTCTTGTAGTCCTGGACAAATCAAAGCTTCCCATCCTTTTTCTTGATGAAAAAGACTGGAGAGGCCATGGGAGACTGCAAAGGCAAAATATAACCTTTGCGCAAATTGTCATCCAGGAACCAATCAAGCTCTTTCTGCTCCGTGGGTGACATGGGATAAACTTTTGTGCAAATGGAGTCGCAAGCGCTGGGGAGTAGGTCAATAGCATGGTCCCAGGGCTTATGTGCCGGTAGCCGTTCTGATTCACGTTCAGAGAAGACCTTTGAGTACTGACAATACTGCTCTGGAACCATCTTCTCAAACATCTTCAACAGCTTCTCCTTGTGCGCATTCTCCACAAGCTTCTGAGAGTAAGTAAAAGCTGTGGCGCACCACACCTTCTTGTTCTGATTCTCCAAAATACCTGCACAAACCCACTTCCAACGCTGCGCACAGTTTGCACAAATACAAATTGGTGCCGGCCGCTTCTTCTCCTCCTTCTCCACGGGTGTATTGGGTTCATCGTCTCCAGGGGGTGGCTCTGGGGTGGCCGGAGCTTCCTGATTTTGAGGTGCATCCCCTGCAAACTCTACAATACAAGGATCTGTTGTCGTGCCCCCAATCTGCGCCCCTTCGTGGTCCGGGACCTCCTCAACAGTAACCCTTGCCAGACGCCGTTCCTTCACTGTAAGCCGTCCCTTCTCCCAATCAATCTTGGGGTTAACACTCCAAAGCCACAGCAGGCCCAAGATGACATTCTCCCCGCCTAGATCCGTAATCAGAAGGGCTACTGCATGATTGTAACCTGTTATGCCCGTGCCCACAACTAGCGAGACTGGGTGATAAGTCCGTTGGCGAACAGGTCTTGTCCTTAGCCTGATGCCGCTTCTAATGACTGTGGACTTGTGTTTGCTGAGTCCACTCAATGGAGAGAGAGAGAGAGGGGAGAGAGGAGAAAGAAAGAGTGGAAGAGTAGAATGTGGATTGATGCAGTGACTAGATGTGGTAGCAAAGATGACATTCTGTCTGAGGGATCAAGTAGAGTTCCTCAGCCTTATATACACAGCAGTAACTAACTAATGAGTCATGCTGAGTCGCAAGGAGAAATGAAGGAGAAATGACATGAGTCATAATGACTCCTTGGTGAGTGGAAGGAGAAACCAAGGAGGAACCCAGTGAGTCATAACGACTCCTTGGTGAGTGAAGGAGAAACCAAGGAGAAACTAAATGAGTCACAACGTGAATCCCTGGAGAAACAAAGGAAGAACCAAGGAGAAAACGAGGAAGGAGAAAGATAGGAGGAAACAAAGAATTAATCTAAGATAAGACTATA
>ML178844.1:5810-17143 GCA_004369125.1 Pterulicium gracile
CACTAAGTCCCACCTGTCCTCTATAACAGTTTCAACCACTTCATCACATTACCCCCCTCCTAAGCACCGTTGTCCCCAACGGTCAGCGCATGAGCAATCCTCCCCTCCTCCCAATGCGAAGCAGGTGATGAAGTGGGAGAGGTGAAGTTTGCGTAGGGCACAAAGATAAGTGAATTGAAGGCAGTGGCAGCGAGACGGCGAGGAGCGCTGGGATGCAGTTGATGAAATGCATTGACCAACACCTTGGAATGAGCGACGTTCTTCTGAGGTTCCCAAGTGTTGTGCCCAATGTCGTAGCCCTTCCACTTGACAAAGTACTTGAGCTGTTTCCCAAACATTTCACTGTCCAAGATTGCTTCGACCTCGTACTCCTCCTCCCCGGCAACAGTGACTGGAGCAGGTGGCAGAGGTGTCTCCCCGTTGACTTTGTTACCAATCCATGGAGATAGACGGTCCACATGGAAGACAGGATGGAGGCACATGGTGGGGTCAAGCTTGAGCTTGTAGTTGTGATCGCCACAAACCTCGAGTACCTTATACGGGCCCAGGCAACAATTCTTTGACAGCTTTACGCTTGCCTGGTGGACCTTCACCTTGTCAGCATCCAGCCATACCATCTGTCCGACCTTGAAGACCAGATGAAGGGTAACCTGTTGCTCACTGGCCTCCTGCATGTGCTTCCTTGTCGACCGCAACGCCGCCTCCGCATCCTCCCGCACCTCCCTCAGTAACCTCAACCGTTCCTCCACCGAGATAACTTGATAACAGCAAACACTATATCTGGGCGAGTACCCAGCATCAAGTAAAGCACAGACCCAATAATCGACTGGAATGTATGTTGAAGAGCGGGATCCACGTCACTCTTGTTAGGAGTTGGCGACCAGCCGGTAGGCAGTGGCGTCTTGACAGGATTGCAATTTTGCATGCCGAAACGAACAAGGATGGTGTTCAAGTAATCGACCTGATCAATGGCAATACAACAGCCAGATCTAGAAATGCGCATGCGTAGGAACTCCTTGGCTTTGCCTAAGTCCCTACATTCCCACTTCTTCATGAATTGCCCCTTGGTTTTAAGGACAGCGGCTTTAGACTGTCCAAGGAATAGGGCGTCGTTGACATAGACAATCGCATAGATCATGCCGTCCTCAGCGGTACATTTGACAAAGACCCCGGCGTCAGACGCACATCGATCGAAGCCAAGCTCTGACATAGAGCGATCCAGCTCGCGCCACCAGGCGAGCGCTGCCTGTTTCAAACCGTAGAGAGCACATAAAAGTTGCCAGACCTTTCTCTCTTGACCCGGGACTGCGAAGCCTTTGGGTTGTTTCATGTAGATCTCCTCATGCAGCAGACCATAAAGGAACACTGTTTTCACATCCAGTGCTTCAACTTGCCACGTTTGGAGTGCAGCTAATGCGAGCAGCATGCGTACGGTTTTGTGACGCACTACCGGAGAAAAGAGTTCATCAAAATCTACACCTTCGATTTGAAGGAAGCCTTTAGCCACCAGACGAGCTTGTTTCTGAGCGTCAGTCTTGATATCAAAGACCCAACGGTTATCAATGGCCTTTCGGTTGCTAGGTTGATCGACCAAGTCAAAGACTTTACGCTTGCGAAGAGCTTCCAACTCTTGCTTGCACGCGTTGATCCATTCCTTTCACTCAGCAGGTGGAAGCTTTGCAATGTCTTTAAAAGACTTTGGAACTATCCCATGTGGCGAAACCGCTCGCGCTAGCAAGTAGTTCATGAGATTAACTCCACCTTCCCGTGTAAGGTGTTCGAGAATTTGTGTTTCAGGAACTTCCTTTGGAACTGCACCACCGTTTGTATCGCCATCGCTTGGTTCTGGAGGTGCAGAATCTTGGGGCAGATTCGCACGCGCGTTCGGTTTACGAGAGCGACTCGAATCCCCTACTAGCTTCTTCCAGTTCCGGCTTTTACGGTTATCCACCTCGATATCGAGAGGGGTTTTATCAGGACCAAGTGTGTTGTTCGGGTCTACAACCGGAACCGGGCGTCGTGTAGATCTCCTGGGCTGTGGGGCCGCAGGAGGCTCTATATCCTCAGGCTCAGAGCGCACTGAAGGATCCCTTGACGGCGCGCGGGCATCACCTTCCACGAACGGATCAGGATCGTTTGGTAAGGGAGCATCGATGTCATTGACATAGTCCGGGAGAACAGGAGAGGGAGGACAAGACGCAACCGAATCAGCGTTATCATTTCCAACAGGAATGTCGTTGTTTCTCGGGATCAAGTCTGTTCGACGATCAGCCAAAGGAGTGTACGTCTCCATTGGTTCATCACCGTAAGTGGTGGATCCTTTGGGTTTTTTACCCTGACCAGGGAACAAGTTCTCATCGAAGAGAGCTTTGGTCGCGTAGAATATACACCGCGAACCGATGCGCATGAACTTCCAGCCCTTGATACCATCGGACAGACCAATATAGATCATAAGCTCAGCTTTGGGGGCGAGCTTGTCCTTGCGGACGTCCTCAGGCAGGAAGACATAAGCGCCACATCCAAATACACGGATATGCGAGATGACTGGCATTTCGCCCATAACGATCTTGAAAGGTGTGCACCATCCAAGACGAGACATCGGCGTGCAATTGTAAACATGCACAGCCTGTTCAACAGAAAACTCCCAGAACAAATCAGGTAGTCCAGCAGCAAGGCGCATAGCCTGCGCTTTATCCATGATCGTCCGATTGAAGCGCTCAGCACAACCATTTTGTTGAGGCGTGTGAGGAACACTTCCCAGTTGTGCAATCCCTTCTGACCGAAGCATTTCATCGAACAATTTGGAGGCATATTCTCCCCCTCGATCAGACATCCATTCTTTCAGAACGGCGTCATACTGCGTCTTGACCATGCGGATGAAATCACGCACGGCGTCGATAGCGGCAGACTTCTTGCGCAGGAAGATTATCCAGCCGCGCAAAGAATGATCATTGATAAACGATATGAACCACTTGTACTGGTTATAGGACAAAGTGGGAAATTCCTTCAAGTCGGAGTGAATCCGCTTGAAGGGCTTCGATGCACGAGTGCTGGAGGGAGGAAACGACCGCGAGGGCATCTTTCCCTTAGCACATCCGGGGCAAATCGGTTTTGAATCTGGTATATGGAGATAAGGAAAATCCTTTAGGTGTCGAGGTGCTTGACAAAGCACGTCGTTGGATGGGTGTCCCATGCGTCCGTGGAAGAGCTCGTAGTGCGATGACTGCTTCACGGACTTTAGGAGTATTTCATCCTTTCTAGCGTAACTTCCATAGAGCCAGTAGCACGTATCACGTTCGTGACGAGGTTCACAGACAAGGATGTTTTTACCGTTTCGACGGAATGACAAACACTCAGCGGAACCATGAAGCGTTGCCCCAGATCTCAGGATCTCTCCAATAGACAATAGGCGAGCTTTGCAACCCGGGAACCAATAGACGGGATACAGGCGAAGAATGCACTGCTTTCCTTCAAACTTATGCTTTATGAATACGGTGCCTCGTGCTTCAATTTTGAGCACAGAGTTGGCGGTTTTAACCATTCCAAAATCACCCTTTTCGTACAAAGCGAAGTCGTCTAGTTCTCGCGTAAAGTGCGAGGAGGCACCGGAGTCAATAAGGAACAGGATGTCCTGCTCGCCACATCGTTTCACACTTTGGAGAAGAGCGTCATAGGTCTGATCATTCACAATTTGTACACCGCTACAAGCAATATGTATACTCGAGTTAACTACGCTACATCCCCGAAGAGAGTGCTGCAGAAACGGTGGATCAAGATCTAGAGCTGTCCTCGAAGAGGAGCAGACGTACCTCTCAGTGAAGTAGCCCGTGTCGAGGCCAGCGGCCTCGGCAATCTCGTCGTCGAGCTCCTTGCATTCGGAAAGTCCACCGAGGTCACACTGCAGCTCAGGAGAAGAAGAGCGCAAGCGTTTCTCGGGACGAGGGGACAGGTCTTTGTCGAACGAAGGTCCCTCCAGCAGGTGAGCAGCAAAGATAGTCTTCATGTTCCGGTTCGTGATGCGGACGTTGTAACGATCCGCGTACTCGAGTTCCTGCTTCCAGTCCGGGTAGACGACACCGGACCTGTCCGTGATGCGAACAGGGGAAGAGGCGATTTCGAGGCGATTAAGCAACGAGGGAGCGGAGACAGTGTCGACGATGGAATCATCCGCAGGATCGGATAAGCGATCCATTAGGGGAATGGCCGGTTCGGAAATGCAATCGACGAGCGCGACATCCGCAATGTAGGAGTGCTGCTGATTGCAACCGGAGTTGTAGCCAGAACCGTTACCATTGCCTTCAGCCTTTTTCTTGGGCTTGCCACGACGAGTCTTACCCTTGCCAGACTGCTTATCAGACGACCATTTTGGATCGTCTGTCTTCCGCCGGATGGCGGAGGTCTTGTGGGCAGCCCGGGAGGTATCAGATGTGGATTTCGTGGGCGAAGATTTTTGCAAGTCGCGGTGAGCGACTTCACCAATGATCATCGATTCGACGGCAATGGTGGACAGCTGGGCGTAGGAGTGGGTGGCCATGAAGGTCGATTTGAGGGAATTCCAGGAGGGGGGAAGAGCGTTAAGGATGAGAGTAGCGATAATATCGTCAGGGAAGATGATGCCGTTCTTAACGAGCCATTCGAACTCGCTTCTGAGTTTGGCGAGGTCATTGACGACGTTGGTGTTGCTGATGACAAAGCGGACGGCTTTCTGGACGTGGGTGAAGACGTTTGGAGCTGTAGCCTGGCCGTAGAGTGCGCGCATCTCCTCGAAGCTTTTGAAGACGGTAGGCATGAGGACGCTATGGAACGTAGCGGGGACTCGTAGCTTCATGTAACCGAGAGCTTGGTCGTTACCCAAGTCCCAGTTGAGCATGAGCTTAGTCTCCTCAGCGGTGGGAGCGGCAGGACGGTAGGTGACGGCGTTGACAGTGTTGCCATCTTCGTTGGTATAAGCAGGCACAGCGAGCCTTTCAAGAATCCTAGGGATAGGACGAGTGTAGGTGCCTTTAGCAATGAGGCCAAGACGTTTAGCCTCCAAGAAGGCGAGCATCTCCTTCTCCCACATAACCCAGTGCTTGGGATCGAACTGGCAAACAGATTTATTGATTTCGGAAGACATGGTGTTCTACACATATAAAACAACGGTGAGGTCAGTTCATCGATCGTCTCAGATAGCGGGGAGAGAGATCTAGATAAAACTGCCATGCCGATCCTTGAGATCATCAGCAGCCGCGATGCGTTAGTGCGATTGCAGCGCTGGGCATCGTGTGCAGCGTCGGCAACGCGCACAACGGCATCAGTAGAACAATGGATAATTGCTCTACTGATTATCTCGTGCAATGCCAAAGCATGCACAGAGATCGTTGCGTGCAGCGCCAAAGCATTGCACAGCGGATTATTACGTGCAACGCCAAAGCAGTGCACAGCGGGTTGGGAGCTGCAATCTTGTGATTGCGCATCGCCATAGTTCCAGGTTCGTCGGTTCTCGTGAGAGCGTCTACAACGTTGGGAGTATCTGTAAGCTAGGTCGTGCTTAACTCGTTGGCAACAACGGAGTGCGACAGACCGCTTCAGGGCCCATAACCTATTGAAGGTACAGGTATGCGGCGCAGAGTACGATGGTACCGGCAGCGTACGGAGTATCTAGCTATAGCAGACACTCACCAAGATAACCCTTAGAGGAACAGAGCCTGTAGCGACTACAGGCAATGTGGGGGAAAGGAAAGAAAAAAACTCTCACTATATTCAAGTAGACCTAGTCTCATATACGTAGTACAGGTCGCAGACATGTAAGCGTGTAGAAAAGACAATGAATCTACATCTAGGAGTCATAGGGCGTAAGGATGTAATCTTATCTAAAGACTGAGCCCGAGGCGTTCACCAAAGCTAAGAACTAATCTACGCTACAGTGGTATTTGTTCAACACCGTGTTGCCCCAAACTGGCCCGTTCCCTTATCCTCACACGCGCCATCAATACCGACTGCAGTGCCTCTTCCCAGCGCCTTGGGACCTCAGCTACTTTGACCTGTCCCCTCAACATCAGCATGGGCTACAGTCAGGCTGCAGGATCCATGGGAGCAGCCCTTGCGCTCTAGTATGTAGCGTTCCAACAATCTCCTGGCGCATTAGGCCCGAGGCAGGTTGAACAAGGAGGGAGAGAAATGCCAAGGGTGTTCACAGATCCAACAGGCAACGAGCTCGGGAGACAGATGGAAATGGAGCGATCTCGGGAGACAGATGGAAATGAAGAAAACCAACGAATTACAGCAATATCAAGCAAGAATACACAGACAATAGGAATTACAGTGATCAGGGCAGCAATGTAGCGCCGATACATCTCGAGAGGTGCACAGCTTCAATCAACAAACATAGTACTAGAAACGTCGTCAGCGTGAGACCCCAAGATGTGCATAGCCTGACTTACACCCCAGCCCCCTGTGGTACTCGCGCATGGAGCAGCCATGAATGTCGCGTTCGCAACGTCGAACTTCCCACCGTGTCCTTCTATCCAACTCGTAAACCGACCAAGAGCATTCCTATCCCTCTCCGTCGGATTGAGAGTGAACTGCTCTGGATCGTACGTCTCCCCTTCTGCCAGTGAGCGAATAGGGAAGAAGTAGATGCTGTAATCCACCTCGAACTTGCCCTCTTCCAATGTATCGAGATCGGGCTGCAGTAAAGCTACACACAGGGACGACAGTACGCGCGAGTTCTTGGTATAGACGACAGCGCTGGTACATTCTGCTTACAGTGAAATGCTGGGGCCCTTGACAAGCTTCGGAAACAATGGAATATGATGGCCTCAAGGTCGGCGCCTTGCGTGTCGGTGGAGGGTTGCCCAAAGCGAGGGATAGAGAAAGTCATGGCGTAGAACGTTTTCAGGGAGATGCCAAATCCAACGAGGGTTGGTCTCGCACGCTTCCGAATTGCTCTACTCTTTTCGCCAATGAGAGAAGACATGGGTGTGACAAACTGGAGCCCGGAGTGGTGAGAGGGTGCGGCCATCGTTACTCGACAAGGTGGGAGGGACCAGGTCGCTTAAGCCGTCATCACATGTTTGGGGTCTACAATTAAATGGGATGGTTCCGCTGCCGCGGCAAACAAGCCGCCGTTCTATCACTCTCGCCTCGCTCAGCACCGTTCTCCTCTCGCCTTTGTTCTCTTCTCACTAGTGCTCTCCTCTCGCCACTGTTTTTTTCCCTCGCCATTGTTCTCGTCTCGCCATTGTTCTTCCCTCGCCATTGTTCTGGTCTCGCCATTGCTGTCTCCCTCGCCATTGTTCTCCCTTGTAGCTAGCCATATGGTCCCCTCGCATGTGGTCCTCTCGCATGTGGTCCTTCGCCATGCGCTCCCACGCATTGATTTCAGTGTTTACCATTGTTCTTAATCGTCAGTATCACTGAAGTTCTGATGAAGCTGTTGATCACTGCGAACAGAAACACGAGACAGATGCTTCAGCGTCCGATAAACCGACCAAGGAAGTTGCTTGTCCATATGTATATATACCAGTTGCGACAGTGCAAAGGATTGATATCCGCAGCTCCTCACACCTGCCCCCATGCCTGGTATTGGCCCCTGGAATGTGTTCGACAAAGATCATCTCGAGGACCCCTGGCCTGAGCTGGCAAACCTTCTTGGCTTCTTATTCACATGGCCCCCCATGAGACAGTTCCGGACTTACGGCGCAATCTTCACATGGCTTATGACTCGGTTCAGCGCTCACAAGTTTGTCGTGAAGCCTCAGAAACTTCTGAGGATGATAATCGGTCAGTGAAGTCTGCGCTTCGTCGCTAAATTGCTGTCATCGTGCTCATATCATGATTACGTTGCAAACACAGTGGAAGAGCAAGCAGAGGCCATCGACCTGCTTGACCTTGCACTACTTAACCAACAGGGCGACGCCATGGACGCAGAGGTCGATCAACTTCTCCCCGACCTTGCGAACCTCTCCATTGATTCAAATTGTAAGCCCTCACTCCTAGATCTATCTCTATCTTTGTTCTGAACGCCGTGCTGACTGAGCCATGATTCTCCTTTGGCTACAGTGTTCCCAGTCACTATGGACGAGGCTCTGTATCCGGATGCCACCGTTGAGAGGTTTTGGGGGGTACCCAGGGATGGAGATCCTGGTGACGAAATCGCAGTTGTAGTAGAGGTGGCTTCTGTATTGGGGCTTTTCAAGGGCCCAGCGAATGCGCGACCCGAATACACCGGCCCCGAGTGCGGGTTAACGAGTTTCGCCCGTGGATACAAAAAGGGGATCCGAGATAAATTTGATAAGTATATGAGTCGCGCGGTAGAGAAGTCAGGTGGCAAGGAGGTCTTGGGGCTTTTATTTCTAGGCGCGGAAGTTTTGATATGTGTAGCCTCACCTCCTGGAGGCCCAAACCATCTCCCTGTTTATCACTATCCTTACTACGCAGAGTTTCGCGATGGCGCTGGATATATGCCTGTGTTTGATCCTCGGCTCATGTATCATATTGACAGGATTCTCCAGATACATAACTAATTCATCCCGCAGCTACTTTTCTTTTTCTGCTCCGACTCAGTTTATCGCATATGCACGTCCCTACATGTACATAGCTCGAGGAAGAATGCCTTGTTGATATACACATGTACGTAAGCCAAACCATCTACCATTGCTATCCATCTATGGACCTGCACATTGGTGTTGGCGCCAGTGCGCAACGCCAATATGGAGTGCGTATACTTTGCACTGAGCCGCATGTTTATCATTATCGCTGAGATTGAAGAAGTCATTGTAACATCCTACGGCAAGAACCTCGAGAAGCACATCAGCCGTACCGCCCCGACCCGTTGCTTCGTTGTTCGCGATATTCATGCTCAACCTCTCGCAGATTCGTCTCTCTTTTATTCCAATCGCAAACTTGTATCTCGTCTCTCCGTTGTGTCCCAGTGGTATCCCTCGCTTGTTGTCGTGCCTGTTTTTATGCTATCCGCAAAGACTCCGAACATTGTTGACCTTTTGATTCTCTTCTTACCGCTTCTTCTCCTCGCTTCTTGTCATCGCAACTCCCCGTTCTGCTCGCTATCCGTACCATCGACTGCCCGTTTGAACCCCGCTTGTATTACGGTATGTGTGACCATGCCCTCCAGAGATGGAGTCTTGTCGCAATATATGAATTTCACCGCCGTCTTCAGCCTTAGCAACGTAAAGTGTGTGTTTTTAGGAGTTCGAACGACTCGGAGAAGGGGCCACGAATGCGTGGTCTAAGCAGCGGCATCGTCATCGAGCTCAGTGATCTTCCCGGCGAGGTGAGATATACCTCCACGCAGATCTTGCTCAACGCTATCATGGCACTATCTCGCGTTCAGCACGGGCTTCCACACGCTCTCTTGATCTGCACGCATGCTTATGGATTTTCTCTGATCAAGCTCCACTGAAGGAACATTTGTTGGTGAAAAAACCATGCCGGGTGTGCGAAATTCTGAATTCACCAACATAGTTGGTGAATTCGGTTTTCACGTACTTCTGATTCACTAACACGTTCACATACTTGATATCTGAGTGACGGAAGAGAGCTAGATTCATGAACGGCACACCGTAGTCAACAAATCAAGCACATAAAATACAACTGATCATTAAAGTTGTCCTTCATTGCAAGTTGTCCTTCATTGTATCTGGCCGCTTGTATATTGCCTCCCAACGAGGCTGATCGGGGTATTAGTCTGGGATTCAAGCTATCAAGCAACTGACGTCGTCCACGTCAATTGCTACCAATGATCTAAAGTCCCCAGATTTCCAGTAGGATGTGTTGCGCGGTGCCCGAAATTCGTGCTTCACAGGGCGGATGATAGCCACGGTAACTTCCTTGACAGGTTTGCGCTTGTGTGGATGAGAGTCGTTGGAATGGCATCGGTGGTTTGAGGACGGCAGAGGCGGATGTCAGGAACTAGAAAAACTCAAGTAAGTGTCTGGAAGAAGTAGATAATATGGGAACTGCGACCCACATTCTTCAAGAGCTAAACCACGTCGCCGATCAAGTCCCTGAGGGGATAAATCAAGCTTGTCATCAACGTGGTACATGTGGTGGACAGCGAGGAGCAGGGAGACACTGGGGTGGTAGGTCTGGAGCTGAGGCTCTACAGATCTGGGAGGTAGATAAGAACAATCTAGAGATCGGGCGCAAGATTGGATCCAACTGCACACGAACTGTCCCAAAGACCAAGTTAGATCAAGTACACAAAAGATAACTAAGTGCAGCGCTGCATACCTGTCCCAAAGACCGAGAGGTCAAGATGGGAAAGGCATGCACGCGTGCGCGTCCCTACTATGTACCCAGCAGCATACAGCTAACAGATGATCTACTGTACAGTACTAGGCAATCAATGGCAAGATATCGCCTCGCGTAAATGTGCTCAGGTACCAGCGGGAGAACTAACATACAAACATCCGAACGTGGAAATAGTGATCGGATCAAAAGAGACGCGCGCGCGACCCGCCCGCGTCTTGCAAAAAGGGAATGATGCGAACCAGTAGGGGATGAATGCAAGAGACCAAGACAAAGGAAACCGTGTATTGAGAACGGCAAACGATGAAGGGATTCAAGAGACGAGATGAATAAAAGGAAATAAAGATGAATGAAAACTAGAACGAGACTTAGATAGAAAAGTGGTGAACCTGGGCACTTCATCACAGTACAGAACCTTGATCTGTTTCATCTGCGCAACCTTGCAAAAAGGAGGTGTAGGAGTTCTTTTGGCTCTTGCTGGAACAAACTATGTATCTGCACAATCACCCCTCTCTCTCCTTCTCCAGATTGGCCTTGCGCTTCATATGGGCATGTCAAACTTTGTAGCTTACTTTCTGGCAGCAGCCGCACGAGCAGAGGAACAGTTGAGGCATGCAACCGAGTGAGAGTCAGGAAATGGCAGAGTAGATTGGTGTGGCCAGTAACCAAGATACACAATGAGCAAGTAACAAGTTTATTGAGTACACAATGTCATTTGGGCCTATTCGGGGTCTGCGCTAGACAGTGGAGCTCCAGAACGCGCCAAGCATTGAAGGGCGCATTGGCGGAAGTGAGCTGGAGTTTGTTGTCCGCAAGACAGAGTGGTGTTGCTTACTGCTGACATCACCACTTTGCTCTTACCCCAACCACCAACATGCCTCTACACTCCTTGCTTTTTTGTGAGGGACCTCATACTGTTGTCATCAGGAACAACAAAGACATCTCTGGTTAGACTTAGGTATAAAAGGGTAAGCTGTGGTGGACAACCGGATCCGTGAAGTTTTCAAAGGGTCGGAAGGTGAGGCCGGCGAAAAACGTGGTGGCAAGGCGGCGAGGGGCGGATGGGTTGCTCCTATGGAAGG
>ML178844.1:26270-48823 GCA_004369125.1 Pterulicium gracile
AAGATGAACAAAAGGGGAATAAAGACAAATGAAAACCAGAACAAGACAGTACGAGACTTAGCTCGAAAAGTGGTGAACCTGGGCACTTCATCACACTCTACTGAGCTACTGAACTACTGAAAACTACTGAACTACTGAAAACCAACGACGTCAACATGAAAGCATATAAATTTACCATTGCTGAACATCTGAACTCCTGAATCGCTGGAATGCTGAAATTTCAGTGAAATTCAGTGCAATTCAGTAGATTCAGAGAACCCGGCAAAGTGCGGATGTAGAGGCAACGGACCCCAATCTGAGTTTGGCAACACTGGAGGATCCCATCCGTCGGGCTCCAAGGTGGCGTACGTGGACTCTGATTCGCCGACTCTCAGCAAGCAGCACAATCTTCAGGGTCATCCCAATAGGCTGGTACAATGTTTTCCTTTGTCTCATACTGCGCTGTCTTCTCGCATCTTTGCTCAATCACTTGCGTCCTTTCAGGTGCAGATTGACATGCAAACATCTGTAGTCTCTGATCGTGACTCTGCTCTCTTAGGCTGAAAATGGCCCAAGATCACTCATGTGCGATGTCAAAAGCCGTGCATGCGGCATGACGGGATAATGGCCAAGTTATCCTGCACGGAGCAGCTTGCTCAGTCAGTTGCTGAGTCACAGCTTCGTCTGTGTTAGATTTTGGGTGAGATGTCGAGTAGTTCAGGCTTGCAATCGCACAATTCGTGAGAGAAGATACTGCGTTAGGGAAAACCGATGCCCTACCGCTATGCCATAGTACATTATTTATCCTCTTATACAATGTACCTAGACAGTTCTACAAAGTACTACAAAGATGGAGCATGGGATGAGTAATGCTATAAACGGAATGTACTAGAAACTACCAGCAGCTTCGACTGCTGGCCAGTGTTTACTCCAACAGTCTGAAGCTTGTTTACTGTGAGACGTCTTGAGTCTCACTGATGGGCTATAATTTGACACCTCAGCTGTAGAAACATCCAAACGGGTCGCGCGGCACACCTGATGGGTCTCGCACAGTCCACCGCTTCACCGGAGCAGCCATAGCTTCAACTCAGATTAAACCATCACGGAGTCGATTTTGAATTATGCGAGGGACTCTATACTAGTTCAAGCTGGTAAACACTGAGCTAATAGAGGAACAAGGTATCCCTTAAGTTGAGCAAGATCTTTTGAGGAAAATTTGAGAACGAAGAGTTGCTCACCTGGTGCGTAAGCTGAGCATCAAAGGTTGATGGAAATGATATCACACGCGACATCGTTCTCCCAATTACTTACCCAGCGGACCATCTGCGGACCATCTCAAAAAGAACAAAAGTAACCTCCAGTAACGTCATGTAACATCGCGCAGGTTAATGTACACCCCCCAGTGCACTGCTGTAACACATTCACACACCTGTACGGGCTACAGTACACTCCTGTACCCGTCTGGCACCATTCCTGTAACCAATGTCATCACTCCTTTACCATTCCTGTATGTTGCTCGTCAAATCCTGTACCCACTGTAACTGCTCGTGTACCGCCATTGTAACCAGATGTCATCCATTTGAGTCAACCACAAAGACATACGCCATTGGAGACGCGGAACCAAGCAGCAGTCATGACTCAGGGTGCGGTTTGACCTGAGGCAGCGCGAGCGTCATGAAAGATGAACCACAACCCATTGTGTTGGGGCGTGGACTGAGTTTGTCGTCGCGGCGCCTGTTGATACTACGTGCAGCAAGATTACCCGCCAAATAGTGTGGGGACGGCGTGAGCTGGGCTGAGACCGTCAAGTTTGTAGCACGAGAGTACGGATATAGATCCGTGATGGGGCAGAAGGTTGATGAGAAGCGCGGTTCGAGTGAGAAGACCAGTACCAGAGGTGTGTTATAGTATAGACAAGAGCAAGTTAGAAAGGTTTGACGACCGAGGTCTGACGAAGCGTGGGAACGTCAGTATTCGGAAGGTAGAAATGAATATTGAAGTAAGCGCCGATAATAGGACCTACCCCAATATCAATGAGACGAAGCCGGTCACTCTCGGCCAATTGCTGAATCAGGATGAGTCTCGAAGGCGCTTACTGCCTGTATACACCTATATTCTGTGCCTCAAGAACCCCCGGTGTGCGGACCTCATCAAAAACAACGAGAGCATAGAAAACAACGAGGGCATGAAGTATCCAGCACTACGCAGAGCAGGAAAAACGCTGTGGTCACGACGATGCAGCACATAGCTCAGCCGTCGTCCTCGTCCGCCTCTTCCTGCACTCCAGGTGGTGTGAGCTTGCAGATCCCCACACTGGCTCACTTGCTACCAAACCATGGACAACGGCGCGTATCCATGTACATTAATGTACAGCATTAATGTACAGTACCATGCTCCTGACCATCACCGGTACTTTAGTGTACTGTGCATGCGTACAGTAGGGCCGTACATTAAAAAAATACGTCCCGTTCAGAACATCTACCCGGATGGCCTCACGTAAGTTGCTCTCCCATGTGTATCAATGTTAGCACGTGTTACAAACCCTTTAACAGGCAAGCAGTCCGATATAGCCGTTTTGTCAACCCGCGAGGCCTTCCTACTACGTGAAGGGAGTTGATTGGCAGGTCGAGCATAATAACCTCCTGCTCAAGGTTAACGCTAGCTTGATTTGTTCAAACTGTAAGCGCGCTAAGCACTTCTCGGCAGCGGAGGTACGGCGGAAAGTTTCCTAATCATAACAAAAAGTATATTCTGAAGGAATCAGGTCTCTTGGGCGTGTATGAGTAAAACACTGGTGCCGTGGAGACCATCTTCGGATTGCCACAGATCGGCATCAAGCACGGTGGTTCTCGAATGGATTAGACGCTCGGTCGCTTAACGGCGCACCTCATCAAGAAGAAAGCCCACGCCCAGATTCTGGGTCGGAAAGCACAATTTGACATTCCAGATGTATACAGTCTTGGTCATACGACTATGTATGAGGCGGAGTACAAACGTGCGGTAGGCACAGTACAGGATAAGGCAGAAGGAATGGTGGGGAATGAGTACATGGAGGATCATGGAGTGAATGATGAACTGGAGTACGAGTCCTATTATTTTAATGAGATTGATCAGTAAAAAAAAAAGAGCTCAGCCAGAACACCTACCATCGGAACGATAGAGCTCGATAGAAGTCTGGCTTGCTGGCGGAAGCATCACGCGTAGGGTGGATGGAGGGCATCTGGGAAAACCTCCAATCCAGGGTAGGCAGTGGGAGGTCATGGCACATCGGACGCTGCTAGATTCTTGAGGAATCCGCAAACGTCTGCCACATCACGCGTCACACTACCACACGCCAGAACACGTCGGAGTGCAGAAGGTCCTCCATCATATTCTGGGTCCTGAGCCCGACGTGCTTTGACGAACGATTGCGTGAATTGACTGTATCATGCGGCCCAATACAGTGCATTGCCTGGTATTCACTTCGCTTTCGCTTCATTCAGTGTGTACGTGGTGAACGTGGCATGTATTCTCGTGTACTGAATAAAAGGCGGCGATCTGAAACTACGTCTAGTACTCACTCATTCTTCTCGAACGCGAGTCCAGGAGTTGAAAGTGGGGTCACTCACCCAGTCTGCGCCGCTTTATACAACTAGTGCTTGGAAAGACACCAGTCTTCCCCTGCCTGTGCTGCCCTTACAGCAATAGTCTCCTTGAAGTACGAGAGATTGCTCTCAAACTCAGAGGTACAGTTCTCACCGGAGAAGTTTTCCTGAGTGGTAGCGCGAAAATTGCCGATCTCCTTCAGCCGTGACCAAATCTGCAGCAAAAGGAAAGACGAAAATCTCAGTTGGTAGAGCATGATGATACACGTAGATGACTCACTATGACCGCCGCAAAGGTTAACATCGCGTCGGTGATCTTGAGCTTCTCCTCTTCGGTGTTGGTGGCTTCTATGTATCGAGGGAAGCTGCTGCGATGGACTCTTGATACGGGGCTCTTCCCTTTGAAGAAGCAGGTGTGCAAGACGAATGGGAGTGCGGGGTGGTGGTACGCGCCGTCCACGTTGACGGAGTTTCGACCTATAAGAGGGACATGATAATCAGGAAAGAAGGACAAGACGAGGAAAACATAAAACATACATTGTTGATAGGAAAGATGTAATACAGGGAGTTCTTGACCTGTTAGCGACCAGACTCTGCTTCTCGATGTCGTCGTCCCCACTGATCCAACTTGTACTGTTTAGCTATGACCACGGCGGTGATGTGCTTACGGAAAGCACTGCGTTGATGAGAAGCTGAGTCGACGATCTAGTACACACGGAGAGTTCAGTTGAAATCCGCACGTCTTGACCCAAGAGAAAGAACATACATATTTGCCGAGTACGCTCTGGTATCCAAAGTCGCTGTGAAACCTCCTCCGGGTCTCCGGGTGCTCCAACTTGCTACAAGCAGAGATGCTTGCGACGGCCATCTGTTTTTGGAGCGGCTCGTGCTCGGGAAACGCACACTGGATGGCGGAATACCCGCGCAGCAGCTTGATGGCGTTGGTGATGAGCTCCTTCATCGTCTCTGACCGACCTGACCTGTTGATTCACCCATCGCTATTGAGGACAATATCGATGAAGTTCGGATCGATCGTCTAGTAGAATGCGTGAGTGAGCTGAATGTATGAGTACTTGGAACTGCGTAGACTCACAAGCCGTGCTGGACAATTCGTCTTGACAGTCGGACGTGGAGAGACAACAATCTCAGTGCCAGCGTCATCCGAATACTCGGCCCTCTGCCGGGCAACACCAAGACGCTAATTTGAGTGCACATCAGTTCGATGTGTGATGTGAAGATAGGTTCAAAGGAGCTCACCTCAGCGTTGATTCGGTCCTTCCTCCACTTTACACCCTATTTAACACGTTCAAGTTAGAGGACATCTAGATGGTAAGTGTACTCTAGAAGAGAGTTTTCACCTATTTCGAGGGAGCAGGAGCGCGTGCGTCATCTGGGGCGTCATTGAATCGGTTGATGTCGTGGCAAAGAGTGAGTGATCACAGTACCGGCGCTCAAGAAGTTCACACTCACCATCATGACCGAAAGAATCACCTTCGTCTTCAGTCAGTCTTTTCCGAACGGACTTAGCTGTACCGCCTTTGGTTACTGGTGTCGTCGGCTGCTCCTCCCCATCGCTTCCTCGTCACGAGTGCGAGAAGCACTCACAAGCTTCAGTTGCTAGATATAGAGGGTTAGTGAATGGCCCACTGAAGCGGATATGAGAATCGTCTACATCACCCAGGAGATCCTGCGCGTCGACGTCTTCCTCCTGAACTGGCCAGACGCAGACGCGCCTTTGAGGGATCCGCCAAGTGGTACTATCTGAGCACAAACCGCAGGACGACTCGGACAAGGAACAGCTCCACGCACCAGGAGGTCCCGGGATCTTCTCCAGAACTTGCGCGTTGAACTCGTCAACTATGCCGTTGACCGGTGATGGAAAGGAGACAGTCATGGTGACCTGCGCTTTGTCCGCACCTTTGTGAAGATACTTGTACAGGTAAAGCATAGCGTTTGAAGTCGAGACCACTTCGACGTTATATGTCCTTGCCAGAACGACAGCAGCGCAGGGCAGTAGGGAACAACCCAGGCATCTTCAAGCCAAGCTTGTGTCGGCGGTAGAGAGTTCGACCACCTTCATCAACGGTGGGGTACTGCCATCGCTTGGTGAGCTTCGACCCCGTTGGCCGACTCCCTCTTCCTCTTTCGGATGCGGACTATGCAAACGAATGTGACGACCATGAGAAGGAAGCCGGCGATGGACCCAGCTATTATCACCGCTAATATCGCAGGCTTTAAAGCTGTGGTTGGGGAGATCGAGTGGAGCAGGAGTTTGGACCGGAGCAGTGGAAGGGTTAACATCGATACCATTGAGTGGGATATCGGGCAGGTCGTCGATGTTGTCCAGAAAACCCCAATCGAAAACCACCGCAGTGATTACGAGCGATCTGAGCCCTTGGGCTTTCGCTATCTCGGCCTTTGGGGTGAACGCTATCGTTGCCATTGTAGTTAGCTTCGGAGAGTATTCTGCTGACTGAATTGGTTTCGTTGTGACTAGGGTAATCATGAGGTAGGGGCTGTCTTATCTCATGGTAGGCATAGATCAAGCTTGCTTGAACGTATTCTAAGTGCAGTATGTTGACATTGCACGTTCACTTGAGCAGAATGTGGACTGAGAATCGACATCGGCTACGACGACGGCGACGATAGCAAGGTCCGCATTCATGGTGGTGAGTGGAAATTCTGTATTTTGCTGATTCATGCATTTCAACACTTGTTCGAGCGATGCTGACGTAGATGCCCAGGAAAAGTAACGATGAAGGCACGGTTTTCAGCGTCATGCTCTAGTCCATCCCTCAGTATGAAAGGTGGGCACGACTTCTTCTCATTCTTCATCCTACCTTATTCACATCCCGCCCCGTTTGCAGCAGTTCCCCTATGTGTACCCCTCCCACCAATCGCTCTCATCTCAAAGCTGCCGCCTTGCTTGTGGCCAGATCTCGACATGCGGCCAAGGCTACCGAGCATTACCTCTCTTCTGTCTTCTCACGCGCCGCCGTCAACACCACGGACGGAGGGTTGCAGGTCCTGGATACCGCTGGCAAGCCTGCAGTGTTCGTTTTGGTTGGCAAGGTCATCTAAGAGCATCGTTTGACCCGTCTTGGACCCTGTGGTAAAATGATCAACGAGTAGAACTGGTCTGGAGTGAGTGTGCTTACAATTTGTTGCTGGCGGAGCTGACATGATTTTTTCACAGGCGTTGACTCCCGTCCAGTTGAGGAGTGGCCGCGTCCAGATGGTCGTCGCTCCCATCGGCAGGACCGACGACGCTTTCTCGCCCGAAGCGATCGCGCCTTCCCAGGCCCTTGTATGGGCTCTTCAGATGAGTTCGCAGTCGCTTTGTGACGCTCTCAACAAGGAGCTTGGCAAGAAGCTCTCACCGCTCTGCCTTATATCGTACGCTCATTGTTGAGTACCGTTGCAGGCTACACTCAGGCGCCCAAGATCAATGCCGATTGGATCCGCTGCGATAGCGACTCAAACTTCGCTTACTTCGTCATTGCCAGTGAGCACACCATGGACAAGGTCCCTATCAACAACCAGCTCAGGGGAGAGCTACCTACCGACTTGGACCCCGAGTTACTGAAGGGTATGTTCTATCGTTTATGTGGCCATCCTTTGTTGTTCACTCATGTACTTGTTCCAGACGAGAACGGCATCATCGACATGTCTCCAGCAAACGTTCAAAGAGTTATGCGCCAGTTGCATGGGCTTGGCGGCGCTGACACGTCTGGAAATTTGGACCAAAGTTTGTATTCTGTTCTATGTTCAGCTCCTCCGTTGAGATTGACATCTGTTATCTGTGCAGCCAACACGATTGTTCCCGCGGACGGGGTGCTCCGTTGCCTTCGAATCCTCGACCCTGCGAAACACTTCGCCAATATGGTTACTTCCAGTCCCGCTTACGCTAGCATGGACATGCGCGTACCGGCCTGGTATAGCTCGACTGGGGCCCGGATCCATCCTGCTTAGTACGCAGAGATTTCCGGTGGCCCGGGTCCGTTTATGTTGCTGTAACCGTTGTGCCTAAGATGTACGTGAACTTTTTAACTTGGTTCCCTTGGCTCACCTCTTTCCTACAGCTGGAACATCTCTCTCCGTGATTTGCCTAAAGGTAACGACGCCTCCGCTACTCGTACCTTTTAATTGGTTGCCAAAGATGTTAATGTCCTCCCGACGGCGGTTGGCTCTTTCAACACGTTCTTCGACAATACCGTTTCTACGGATTCCCTCCCGGTACGCATCTTATTCACTCATTGAGTATGGAGTATTCTCAACGATCTCAATCTAGGACTTGCTGTCTGTGGCCGATACCAGGGGGAGCTCTCCCGCTTCCAGCATCGCCTCCAACAACAATGAGGTGGCTGATCCCATTGAACGTCCGACCACCCCTGTCAACTCCGTCGGCTCTTCTTCCGCTTTTCCACCCACTCCTTCCACTCCGTCATTTGCTATGGCGGCCCTGCAGTTCCAGTCCCCTACCAAAAGAAAGAGTGGAAGGCTAGAGGAGCTCCAGCAGTCTCTGTCTAAGCGTCAGAAGGAGAAGGAAGACTGAGAGCTGTTCTCCGTCATTTGCCTACCTAATTAAATACATGCATACGTACGAAGATTCTGAATGAATGAACTACATTGTCTTGCTATCGACGAGTGTACCTTCTGGCAGCTCTGCTGCACGGTCAGGGTAAGTCAACACTCTCCGTACTGACGTCCTCAAAGGACCGCTTAACCCACTTGAATAAACGGCATTTGAGACACTTAAGTCTTCAAATATTACCCTTGGACGTCGGTTCTGTCTCAAGATCATAAATCTCGTTACTGTTACTCTTGTTCTATACTTGTGATGTATGTGTCAGTGGCATCGAAGTTCAGGTTCGGCACCGGTGCGGGTAAGAGTATCTCGTATACTCTGGTATTCGGCACTCAGGACAGGACTCGAATCGCGTAGAATTGGTACTGTACTGGTAGAAGGGAACACAGCGGAACAGTGCGAGCAGCCAATCACTAAACAGAAGGGCTAGTAGACTGTCACATGGAGCAGCAGGGGAGAGCAGGCACTCAGCCGAGTCATTAGCATGACCTCGGAATGCTATGTCACACATCCTCATCGCGCTAATCTCCATGTACGTGTGCGTCCGTTGTTTTGCGTATCCAACCTCTTTGCTGACGTTATGTTTTTCTAGCGCGAGGTACACTGTCTGGCGGCTTTGAAGAGGTTATGAGATTCTAGGAGATTGGGCGGTGGGGCCAGAGGATGTGCCGAAGGGTAGAGAGGCTCAATGTGCGCGCCGGGATTTACGCTCTCACTCTGAGCTTATGGAATGGGCTGAATATTGTGAGTGGAGCTATTCATCATTCTTCATGCAGATGCTCATAATTCGGTGCTATGTCGCAGATCGTACAGTTGACGTCTCCGAGGCCAGCAGCGGACTTGTTCTGCTGCGCGACGCGCTTAAGGTGGAACTGTAGAGACGTCCAAATGAATTTGTGCCAGCCTTTGCGAAGACGTGTTGTTCTGAGTTTTTGCTTGCGTCGGACTCGAATATGTCATCATGATCCAGAATGGACCATGAGCGCGAGGATGGGAGTGCCATTGAGCAGGAAAAGAGACCCGATGGCAAAGGGGACTCGAGAGGACGTAGCACTGTCTGGATCGATCGGGGTTCGAGTTTAGGTTTCCTGGAGACCCAAAGAAGTATGTCGCCAGCGCTCCTCCTACCTTTTTTTTTTTATACCTTTGTAGCAGCCTTACTTTCTAATAGAGTTCTAGTTCGAGAAGTGTCCAAGGTGAAGCCATGGACATCCCACTTGAAGAGTACGTTTTTTTTTACCCCACTGTCCTCATCTCATAACGTTCCTAGCGCACGGCCACAACCAATATACACGTCTTGTCCAGGTCGGCCTCTGGCAATATGTGGGAGACCCTTCCTGGCTCGATTGACCTCCGCTTCTCCCACCCCAACTACTATGTTCAGCTGCTCAAGGACGGTGAAGGCCGAATGAGTACCAGTACCGAAGATATCGAGGAATGTTCATTGGAGCTCACCGGAGTATGCAAGGTACCAGAGCGAAGAGGGGATCAGCGCGCTGAGGAGGGTTTTGCAGGCTTATTTATTCAAAAATTCTGAGTTGGGGTATTGTCAGGCGATGAATATCCTCGCTGCGGCAGTTGTCATGTGGGACGATTTCTCAGGGTTGATTCGTGTTCTTGTGCTGTTGAAGCACAAAGATCATACCACGGTAAGCCTTACGCTACTCTCTCCTAGCTTTTCTGTTGTGGTCTTACCTTCGCATGATTCAGGTGGAATGTCTATGATAGTATTGTTGACCTACCAATACCGACACTTTCATCTTGCTTGAGATCTCAGGGCAGAGTCTCAGGGTTTCCGAGGATACTTCACGTCGCTCTTTTGAAAAGCTGGATTATTGCGTGAGCATTTCTGGCAACTTATTGGGTGATACTTGGTTTCACATTCTTAGCCGTTGATGCAATCAATCTCGTGCTTCAAACACGTATTTTTGGTCACGTGGAAGGGATCTTATCGACATGCGGTTCCACCCTGGAGAGATCGACACCCGTTTGGAGCCTGAGCAAGGCGACAACGACCAATGGGTGAAATTCTTCGAGAAACGAAAAGAGCTCAAGGGTAAACCGAATGCACGAGCCGATGACTGGGTCAGGAAGAATTGGAAGGGCGTAGATGTGAGCATTCACAGTTCTGCTACGCATTCAATCCGTGTGTTAGATCTAATGTTCACTCCTGCGTCATCGCTTATCCAGGCATGCCAAGAATGCAAGGACGCTGGCGAAATTACGGGTTGCACAACCCTGGCTGTCGGAGGAAAGAAATGTACACCCTGCGGTACTATTAGATACCGGCCAAATTGCTCTTGGGACAAGCTTTACTGGCAAGAATACAAGAGACACGTATTCAATTTAGATGACGCGCTGTTCAACCGGCTAGAAGCAAGATTCCAGCGAGAGAAGAACTCGCAAAACGGTCAGGGTTCTTTCCAATGGCTCTCACATGGACTCATGCCTTTTCAAATGAATTTGCAGCCCTGCCGAGTGGATCGGTACATCTCCACCATACCCCCCCACCACCTGCCACCATGTACGCCTCTGTTCACTTCATACTTCCTGCGAAGCCTTGTAATCATGTTGCTCAAAAAACAGCTCTTCACCCACTGCGATCCCCTTCGCTAAGCCACCTGTCAGCAGCACTGCCCCCGAGCCGACCCCTTCATCCCTCGATTGGCACATGGCTACGCTTTCGACGTCCATCAACACTAGTAATGATACTGCCAGACACAGTCAAGCTGGTGATAGCCTCAGGCGTGAGAGAGGGGCTGATTCTGTAATTCTCCCATGCGTGTGCGCCATGAACCCGAACTGATTTATTATGTTTTAGCCACCAGTCAGTTCATCCAATCACCCAGGTCTCGATCGCACACATACCTCCGATCTCGACCACTTCAAGTACTCCATCTTACTCGGCGCTCCCCCGAGCGAAACTCTTGGCCCCATCTCCGCCACATCCGAAGAGGCTGTATACGATGGTGTTGGCTCCGCTACCGATTGGTCCCAAAATCTGCGCCTCGCTGTTATTTGTCTTCTAAACCTCGAGTTCTACCGCGAGTGCTTCAAACGCACGCTGGGCGGGCCGATCAACATGAAGCCCGAGATTGGGCGACAGTTCGAGCTGATGCTCAAGCTACTTAGCGGTACGGCGTTCGAGGCGGGAGTGCTGGTGAGGCGGCTGGCGCAGCACGAGGATGTGTGGCCATTCAAGGAGATGCCTGACGCCACTACACACGAGGTGACGCCAGGGTTGGATGGGTACAAGAAACGGTGCCTTGCTCAGCGAAGCCCGGGGTCTTATTTGAGCGGGGACCTTTTGCAGGTAAGCGCTGATGGGGTGTATAAAGGCACAGAGGGCTTGGAGAAGTGGTCAGGGACGCTGCGACTCATCATGCTGTGCATGATCGACCTGGAGTGGCACCAGTTGTCGCTTGAAAGCTTGGACGAGCAGAAGCTGAATATCAAAGATCAGGTGGAGATCTTGTTGAAGGGAAACTCGAAAGCGGTGGAAGAGTGCCAGGTGCTGCTGTTTAGGCTAGCAAAGGATGAGGAAGTTGCTTGGCCGATCAAGCTGCGCGTACAGTGAGCATGAGTATGTGGACGTGGTATCGCTCATGTTCAACATGTTGAGCGAGGGGACGATTTTTGCAGCGTGACTGTTAACCGTATGCTTGTAAAGGCATAGAACTGACTGAGTTGAACTGGCGTATGTATAAGCAGACGAGCCTCCTCCTACGCAACGCCCAACGTGAGGGGGAATCTGCCTATATCCAACGTGCTCGGTAGCGTTCATTGTATTCACATGGGTGGCGATCAAGCCTGGAGCCAGGTTATGCATGAAGAATGCTGGAATATACACCTGAGGCATGTTTTCAGTGTGCCCGCCTCGTTCAAGAAGCAGAATCTTCAGAGATAGGTCGGCGGCGGCTAGTTGTCCGGCGGTGATGCAGGCAGCAGCGCCTCCTAGAGTGGTAGCGGCCCTCTTTCAGTACTGGCATTCTGCCGTCAATGAAGGTTTGTGTACGCACCGCCTGCAAGAATGAGGTCGCAAACGTCGGATTGAGGGGAAGTCATGGTTAAAAAATTGGAGGTAGGAGCAAGAATCATCGAAGAGTAGACTCGTGACCAGCCCTTTATTAGAGGAACCTCGATAGATGAGCTGGTACAAGTTGTCGCCCCCTTGGAGGTGGAGAATTCGGCCTTTGCGGGGGCTACTAACCGAATGAAATTTGCGGTAACGGGGCTTGTTTGGAGCGAAGGCGACTTGGATCGACGATCTTATGGCGTACACCGCTAAGCTCTTTTTCTGCTTCTACCATCACCTACATCGATTAGAACGTATCGCGTCCATAGCCCTACTCGTTATGAGCAATGAACAGCATCTCGATGAGCACCACAAGCACCTTAGGTGGGTTCACGAGCAGGCTGAGCGCGCCGCCGCAAGGGCGGTCTGTACCTTGCCATGGAGGGGGGAAATAATCTTGCTGGGGCCCTAAACGTCGTATTGTCAGAAGGAGGGAAAGAGGACACATAAAAGGAGCGAGAATCTCGGACACACCTCACAAGATCCCCACTCTTCAAGGCAGACACTGAGCGCGACCTCGGAGCCCCACAGGGCCCAATGTTTCCCCAACAAACACCTGCTTCGCAGACAGCAACAGAAACTCCTCCTCCGTCTCCGCTCTGGATCCAGCTCTTCGCACGTCTTCCACTGCAGCGATCGAGTTTGGGGCGACGACCTCTGCTCCCCCAGCACCACGTCGGCCCTTCCTATCGACCCCGCCACTGGAAAGGTGAAGGGTAACGCCGTAGTCAAGAAGCTAAGCGATGTCGAGCTCGAGCTTCATACGGCAAGCAACAGGTGGCGACTATCTTCCCCCCAACGATTTGGCTGAAGAACAGCCTTGCAGCTGCATCCAGTCGCAGCAAGGAGCTGAAGGTCATCAAAGCCAGCACCTTATTCCGTGCTATGGTAATGACACGGTTTTCTCTCAATCTTCATTTCATTTCTCTCAGACTCTCGACCATGATCGCAAGTTCCATGTAAATAAGTACGCTGACCATCGCTCTCACGAGTATCTCGCGTAACATGTACCGAACCCTGTGTACCTAGCTAACTACCGAATGCAGCGTCAGAACTTCTGGTGCTCTGTTTCCCTCTGGCGCTCTGGAAGCAACTTCTGGCGCTCTGACTTCCAGCTTCTCGCAACATTCCTCAATGCCAACCCTACCATCACCACTCTCCGTATCCGCAGAGAAGTCGACACCGACGACGTTACATCCACCCATCTGAGCCGCGCGCTCGATAGGTTCAACGACACCCTCCTCCCTTCGTCTCTGCCGAAGCTAGCTACCTTGCTGTGCCCGTACGTGCTTGGCCCATCGTTGCTTGCAGATCGGCGTACAGTCCGACGTCTATCCATCGATTATGGGCCTGAAATGGGTCCAAAATACTACAGCGAGTCAGATATCGAGGATGCCATTCGCATCGCTCTCGAGCATCTGATAATGACCACTGTGGCCCCAGGACTCGCAAAACTCTGCATCGACAACGATACCCTTCATCTGCGTGCATCATCTCCAGACGCCGCTCGGGAGTTGTTACATTTCACGAAGCTGACAGTGTTTAATACGAACCTTGGGCCAAAGATACGCGTGTCGGCCGTGAACCGTCGTAGACGCATCGATATCTCCTGGCGCGAGGCGCTCAAGCCCGCAAAGGTACGTGCGCTGTTCATTCCCTCGAATTTGTCATCTCTTTCTGAATATGAGTACCTCTCTACGAACTAACTACAGTCAATCAACCACCTCGACACAACCCACCACACCATCGTCAACAAACCCACTCTCAAGCATCTCCGCCTCGAACACGTCACCACCGAACGTTGGATGGACTTCGAGTACCAGCACACCATCGTCGCGTCCTACCTCTCCAAAGAACACCCGAATGCCAGCCGCATTCAGATCGCACCGTCGATCGACTGGAGGTAGTTGAACTCAGGTGGTTGGGAACCGGGCCTGTGTGCGTCAGAGGACGCGGTAGATTCACGGATTGTGGGTTGAGCATGGGCTCGGTAGGGCGTTTGGGGAATTGAGGAGACTGATGAAGGGTGAGAGGATTAGCAGACGGGTGAAGGATTATCGAGGGTTGTATGAGAAGGTTCACGCGCTCCTGTGAACGAGTCGTGGATTGGTGTCGAGTCGAAAGGCGCTCCTGTGAACGAGTCGTGGATGGGTGTCGAGTCGAAAGTACTGTCCGTTGTACATTTTATTATGATGTCACCCGTTCCAGATAGCTGTAATAGCAAGCCTGTCACATAAATAGCGCGTTATTGTTGTATTGTTATGTTCCTTCACTTGCAAACCTGATCGCAAAATCGTAACCTGCAGCGCATCGTTCAGGAAAAGTCTCAGAGCAACTCGATGGCGCACAAGTAAACATCCACGTTCATCCTGGTATGACAAAGTACACGACACAGCTGTACATACACGATAACAACAACAACAGACCGTAGCATAGATAACACATAAATAACAGTCAACAGTAACTCCTGACCAACCAGTCATTCCAGATTCCAGCCGCTACATTCACCACGACGAGCATCGACACGACGCTTACTTCCTGACGCAGAGCTGCTGCCCAATCTGCAAATTCGTGCATCCGCCGTTCACAGACGGGTTCCAGCTCTGGATCTGCGCCGCCGAAATACCGAATCGTTCGCCAATGGTCCAGCACGAATCACCTATCAGCCCATCAGGATCAGTCAGCATTTCCCGTTCCGGACTCGAAGGGAAAGGGAAGGGAAGACAGGAAGATGTACTCACCGCCAACGACGTTGTAATACTGCGCACACGCACCTCCTCCGTCTCCTCCTCCTCCTCCTCCGCCTCCACCAGCAAGCTGCCTAGCGCGGTCGATGAGCCCACGAGCGATTCCTTCGGCTTCGTTGTATCGGTCTGGGTATTCTGAGCGTTGGACCATTTGGGCGATTGTACCGGCTGAGAGGTGCGGGTTCTGAGCGGCGGTGGGAATGCTGAGTGGTAGTAGGATGGTCAGTGACTCAGAATATATAGGAGAATGAATAGAAGGGCGTACCAAAGCTCAAGGAACTTCCCGGTCGAGTAGTCGACGTTCATGATCTGGTCATACGAGCCCCAGCCCTGCGACGGGCGCTGCTGGAATACACCGATCGAGTCTTGGTCACCACATCTAAAGGTCATCATCATTTGGTGAGATCGATGAACCTGATGTCAGTAGAAACACCAACGTACGGGAGGTTATGACAATGCGACTCGATCCAGCAGGTCTCGAACGTAGCGAGGAGGACCGTGTCGGATACACCGCGGGACGTGCAGATCTGGTAGATCTGCCTCAGGATGTTGTCGTCGGCCGTTGATGGGATAGAGGGGCAGTCGCGCGCAAAGAAGGATGTGGGGGCGGAGATGGGGGAGGCGGCGGCGAGGGAGGCGAAGAAGGCGAGGGCAACGGTGAAGGCTTTCATCGTGAGGCTGGTTTCCCGGTGAGGTGAGGACTGGATGAGAGGGGATCTGGAAGATGGGGAACAACAGCGATATTTGCCTCCTTTTTAACGAAGAGCTGAAGAACGCCGCGCTCGGTTGCCTAGTACACAGGCAAACTGTGCAGCCAAGCCTGACATCGTGCGTTGTGAGGTCGATGGTCATCGACCATGATATGATTTCCCAACACCCTCGACACGACGCTCTGAACGGCCCCACTACGGCTGTTCGGTAGTTCTGGGTGGTAGAAGGAATGAATGTCATTGCATGCGTTACCCGAGCGACCGGCTCCACATCCTCGCTGAAACTCACGCAACGCCCTGTGCGAGAGTCTTGGGTAACGCGGGTTTCCCGCCGTGATAGCGCGAGGGTTACTCTGGTACGGCGAGGGGACGTGTTCGTTCCTTGTGGGCTCGCCGTACCTGTTACCGGGGAATTCTTGAGGATGCAAGGCACGTATGATGTCGAGTTCCGAAGATCTCGAGCTGACCACGAAGAAAAGACTTCTCAGATCTCAGAGCTCGATTATGATAACGGTGAGTTGTATCATCGAAAAGAGCTGATTGCAAAGGCACTTCAGCTGTAGTTGTGGTTGCAGAAAGAACAACGAACGACGTTGGACGAGGAGGGTGAAGAACACGGGAAGAAGCGCCGCGAGCGACGACGCGCTCGTGATGATGGCGACCTAATCAAAATCCGCGGACAACACGGAAGCGTCGACACCGGAGGTAAAATGAATTTCTCTTTTCGCCAGGACCTGCCAGGACCTGGACCATTGGACCGACCACACTAGAACCTCATCTGGAGACTATGTGCCTTCGATCTACACTACTTTAAAGTCCTGTCCTCTTAGAAGCACCGGCTAAATCTCGAGTATGGAGCGTGCGTCGGATATGGATACAAATTCAACCTTGCACGGCCCGCGGGCTGCGTCGCCGTTACTGAACGCGGAATCTGTCCCTCTAAATCTAGCGCAGTGCTCCGACGTCGACATCATCGAGTTTCAAGAAGAGGGGGAGGTCGTAACAATCCATGGCTCTCATCCCACACCGCTTTCGGGTTCTCGAGACGATGGCCGTCTCACGATTCGTCCATTCACTCTCTTCTTGCATCATACTCATCGTTCTGGAAACTCGGCGTTCGATGTGATAGGTGTGGTGGCGGCGAAGATTCGATTGATGTGTTCCAGTAACGCCCATCGATGGCCTGGGGTCATGAAAGTTGACTGTTCCACCGGCAAGTTTCCCGAGCTTTGGCATATCCCTCTTCCTTCCCTCTTCTTACTCATCCGATTCTTCGCATCCCTCGCTCGTAGCATCCCAACCGCCGCCCAGAACCCGCATCTCTCAGCCGGCACGATCGCCCAACTCGTCCAACGCTCCGAGTGCCCAGACGGATGTAACGAAGCCGAACGGATCACCCGTGGGCTCATCGACCGCGCTAGGAAGCTCGCCGGTGGAAGTGGCGGCGGAGGAGGAGGAGATGGAGGAGGTGAGTGTACGCAGCATTACTATTGACAACGTGGTTGGTGGTGAGTACATCTTCCTGCCTTCCTTTCCCTTTCGACTTTGAACTGTGAGATGCTGACTGATGGGTCATGTTGCAGGCGATTCGTGCTGTACTGTCGGCGAACGATTTGGTATCTCGGCGGCGCAGATCCAAAGCTGGAACCCGTCCATGAATGGTCGATGCACGAGCTTGCAGATTGGGCAGCACCTTTGTGTTAGGAAGTAAGCCTCGTCGGCACTCGTCGTGCTGGCTGTGGTGGGTGATTGAGGCGATGTAGAGTACTGGGATCGAACGCCTGGTATGATTGGGGAGTCAGCAGTCGCTGGTTACTGTTATTTATGTGCTATCTATGTCTGTTAGCGTTGTTCTTGTCATCGTGTATTAACTTCGTCGTGTGGTCGTATACTAGGATGAATTCCAACTTGGTGGATGTGATTTTGACCCTTTTCGGTCACAGTAAGGGTTACATCCATCTGTTCTCAGACAGTTGTGTTCGTGTCGACTGTCGGAGTGCTGAGCCTCACGCTTAGAAAGCAACGGGATCCGTACGGGCAAGAAGTTCGATATGGAATAGGGAATATCGACGATGAGAGCATTGGAGTTTACAATTGGCGCTTCTTCTATAACGTTAACAATCGTGCTGACCGAGTCAAGCGGAGGGTACCGGCACTTTCGGCCCAACGACGGAGTGGAAGTTCGGCGCGATAAGATTGCCTGCGGCTGAAGCCCTAAGAACTCTTTGGCCTCCATGCGACTGCTACTATTCTCTTCCCGCGTCGCAGATGATCTCACACAGGAATTGACACTTGGGAACAATTGAAGAGGTATTAAGAACTTAGTATTACAACAAATACATGCGAGTGCTCCAGATGTAGCTACATTACTTCCCTAGCATCGCTTCCACCATACTATCCATGTGCTTAAGAGTAACCACCTCGTAGTCTTTAGCACCTGAAGGCATTGTGATAACAGACGTAAGATCGAACGGATATCGGACCTTCCCTACCTTACCCGCCCAATCAAAATCGATCAACCTCACCCTCGTACCCTCAGCTGGCGAGTCCAACAGCATGACGTTCGGTGCTCGCAAATCCCCATGAACAAAGCCGCCGCTCTTGAGCTCGTTCACAGCTCTCATCACCTCATCCTCGATATCGGAGGGAATGGGCTTGCCGTCGTATAAATTGTGCAGGGTGTGGCCGTCAACCTTATCCATCACAACCATCGATAACCCGGCGTACGTACGCCTTGAATGGGCGTCCAAGGGCCCGAAGAACCTGAGAGCGGGCGCCATGTGCTTACTCGCCATGTATCTGTGTGCCGCTTCCCCATAGTGAGCGACATACTTCACCACCACCCGCTCTTTCGTCTCCAAAAGCATGACCTCGAAGGACACACAAGTGACGCTGGATTGAAGTGGGACGACGTACGCAAACTCCACTGAGCGGCCCTCCTTGTTGATGTAGGATGTAATGTGAGGGAAAAAGCGGGGGTGGAAGCAGCCAGGGCGAGGATTGGTAGGGATAGCGAGGTTTTGGTAGTAAGTGCCCAGCCTCTTGAGTGGCCTACGTAGGGCTAGGAAGATGCGAGCGACTTCGAACACCTGTTGAGAGTCCAGAGCTCGAGAGCGCCCAAGCCACTGGTAACCCGTGAGGCGCTGGACGATGGGATGACTGACGAACACTGCTCCTGACACGGAAAGCCACGACCCTGCAATGCTTATGATGAACGCCGGACAAGAACACGCATCCAAAACTTTCTGGCGCTAAGTGCAGAGCCAAGATAAATGCAGAACCGATGTCTTATGAGGAGAACGTACCTCTGGAGACACACACATCTTGGCGTAAGAGAAAGAACCTTGCACCGATGGGTCAGAGCCGCCGCTTCCCAGCTCGCCCTTCCACTCCACAATAACACGACAGGCTGTCTGGATTGCAGCAGTGACGTCGCATAGGTTGACGGAATCTGCCACAGACCTGTCCCAGTTGACGACGCGAGCGAGTGTGATTTCAAGAAGCTCGTTGAGAATAGTCTGGAGATCGCGATCACGATCGACTTCGGCGTGGCGAACGACAGACAGCCTACGCATCAGCTCAGCTGTAAGTCGAAGCAGATCGTCTGGAACAGGCTCTGTGGAGTGGAGGGCGTGGAGCAATTCGCCAAAATCGGGATGATACAGCTCGATGGGCGGGGCGCTTCGTGCTGGTCCTTGAAGTATGACCCGACCGTCGTAGATGCCCGTGCGCTCGATAGCTTGCTCTTTCTCGTACCCAACAGACGTGGCCGCCGAAGAAGGACTGGGCCTCTTTCGATACAGTTTGACCGTCTCTTGAAAATCTGAACACATCAATTAGAATGACAGTTCACGCAAAGTACTGCGTGCTGGGCACTCACTCTGAATGGCACGACTGGGAAGATCGACCACAAGGTCACTAGACTCGTCCTCGTCCTCCGAATCTACTGTGGGGCGTGTGCGAGGCCCAAGCACGCCGGCGAAGTAAGGGGCGCGCATGTCCCGTAATGTACTGTTTTCGGTGCCTTCCAAGTCGACATAATCAGCCCAGTTCCGAGAAGGTGTGGCGTTTAGGAAGTTTTGGAAAAATCGATAGGTGGCAACGTTCTGGGGCTCCAAGGGCTTGATCTAAGGATGAGGAAAGTAAACAAGGCGGCGGCAAGCTGTGGCGACGTGATCATAATTACACACCACAAACAGATCAGCAGTGAATTTGGGATGTCGCTTCTCCAACTCTATACAAACTTCGGACAAGGGGCTGTCCAGATCGAGAGTCACCCTCTCCTTGGAGACCGCGTATGGCGGGGCGTTCTCCGCAAAGCAGTATACAGAGATGGTTTTCTGGTTTAGCGAAGGTTTTTTTAAAGCTGCAGACGATGACGATGTGGCAGCGGGAGATGGGGACATTGGATGAGATTGTAGCCTGGAGGAGCCAAAAGTCGGAGGTGGTGGTTAACAATCAACCGTCACGCGGCTAGTTTCTGTACTCCGGAGTCCGGACGACTTCGGCTAGGCCACGTTCCCTTTGTTGATCCGATGGTCATGGGTGATCCTGGATCAACGCACGCCGATCAGATCCTGATTGGGACTCTGTATCCTGGTCGAAGAAGCGATGGGTGAAGATCTCCTCGTTCACGGTGACCGGCCGACGCTTGAGCTTGCGATAGTGAAGCGAATCAAAGATGTCTTCAATGGCATTGGCGGTTGGTTCGTACTGAGCGCGATAGAGGAGTTTCTCGGCGGTCTTTGGATCTCGGAACATGGCGTCGAGGCGTGGAGCTATGGGGAAGTACTCGAAAACCTCTCGAGGCTTTCCCTTACTGTCGTAGACATGCGCGTTGCAATAAGGGCACTCTCGCAATCCCTGATAGACTCCGGCAAGCAGGCAACATCCCTTATCAGGGCAGCGAGGATAAAGCTCTGGTTTGATCCCCGAGAGCTAAGCAATGCGAGTTTGGATTTTGTGAAGGGTCGCAAGGTTCTGCAGGGAAGGAAATGCACGACACATTTTATTGAAGACCTTGGTGCCGAGATCCACGCAGGTCAAATGGCCATTTGATGACAAGGCAATGCGCGAGGTCACCGCGCAACCAGCAATGCGAGGACTCCCTCGACACCCATTCTTGCTCCGAGTTCTGCCATCATTCTGCTATGTACTTATGCTCTCAGCTTTCCACTCGATTTGTTCGTGTTTGAGTGCCTGGTTTACGCGGTTTGGCAGCCTGCCGCAGGGCGCACACCATGGCTCACATAACAGATCCCGGGACGTGTAGAACAGCTTGAAGCTGTACACGAAACATATCACTGTTACACAAATTCCATGTACACGAATACACAAATTACTCGGGTAGTTTTGCCGTGGACACAAAAAAAAATATGCCCAGTGCGTTACTACCCTCGCCACGTCTGTCTTGTCCTCTCTGCTGAATTGACCGTTCAGATGCAACCAGAACTCGACGTCTCCCCTCCCTTCAACCCCAGCAATCGCCCAGAGAAGCAATGCCTCAACTGTGGTACAACTTCTAGCAATAAACAGTTAATATGGGCCCGTAACCGGATTTATACCGGCATGTCTTATCGCTGCAACAATTGTTACAACTACAACAGACAATATCCTGGTGAAGAACGTCCGGAAGAGCTGTGTGCGGAAGCCAGGCAGACCGGGGACTCGGCTCTCCGGAGATGCGCGAACGAGTACTGAGGATTGTGGTTTGCCAGGTATATGATGATAGGGGAGTATTGCAAGAAGTGCGATTTATGGCGGAGGGATTATGGTGGGGAGATGAGACTGATGAAGAAGAATCAGGAAACACATCGTGTTGTGACGGAGGTGCCCGGTCCCCAAGGCACCCTTGGCAACCCCGAAGAGAATATCTATCATCCTTGACAAATACACTGACTTCTGGTTGGGCGAGTTCACAGATGATCATCTATACCGGCCGCTCATGTAGTCTCTGATGATGTCGAGAGCCTTCATATCACTTATCCACAGGTTTTCGTGACGTGTTTAGTCTATTCTCAGTATGTACATTTACTTGAGACTTTACCAATGTTACGCATCTTCCCCGCCACCCACGCCGATTTGCACTCCCGTTACGAATCTCCCGAGTCGCACGACACTCTCTGGTGTTTGCGTTCTGTCACGAGTGAATCCAGTCTCTATACGGCTGTTTTCTAGGCGTCCGGAGAACGACGATGGTGTACGATACTTACCCCAACGCCGGCGGATTCCATTGTAGTTCAGGACTATGGTTTTTCCTGATGACTACTAGGCAACCATGGTTACACCTTGGCTTGCATCCTGCTCATGAATGAACGTGTAGCATTGAGCCCAGTCATTGCCCAATTTGGCTGAGGTGAAATTGAGAGTGGCTCGGCCTCGACGGGAGATGGTGAGAAGACATCGCGGACTTCCACCCAGCACATCGCAAATAGAAGGAGACAACCAGACTAGGCGATGCATGTGTGAGAAGGGGGTATCTTCCAACGCATAGGAATGTAAGACCCAGCCTGAGGAGTCAACCTTCCAGTGTGATGGTGGGTTAACTGTATATATTGTAAGACCAACGGTTAAGTGATTGGCAGTCAAGGTGGGTGACACGTACAGCTTCGTATCAAGTTATCTTTAGAGCTAGAGATGATTTGTTTCCCATCCTGCGAGAATGCGACGGATGCCACCAGATTGGCATGGCCCTCGAGCTCCTGCTTGCCAGTCGCGGCATCCCAGATTCGCACGGATTCGTCCTCAGAGCCGGAGACGACTCGTTTCCCATCCTGTGAGAATGCGACGGATGTCACCGGGCTGTTATGACCCTCGAGCTCAAGCTCCTGCTTGCCAGTCGTGGCATCCCAGATTCGCACGGATCGGTCG
>ML178844.1:53649-121342 GCA_004369125.1 Pterulicium gracile
AGATATTGATGGTAGATGCATGGTGCTGGAGGGAGAACTGAGGTTATGGGGCGAGGGCGTATCTTCGGGTGCAAATTGTTCATATTCATGCGTTTTAAGGCGACTCAGGGCAACGCGAGACGTATCATCAAAAGAGCCTGGTGCAGGAGAGGGGGTACGCCGGTCACCACGGAACATGCCTCGAATTGTATCTCTAAATCTGGGTTTTCCGTCTTTCTTTTTGGGAGCCATAGATTTCGATGTCCGGACAATCGTAAATTGAGATAGTGTTGATGAGCGTAGGCGTCGAAAGTCGAGCGAGCTGTTGGTGGATGAGATTCAAGGGGCACAGATCCACGTGTACAGCGTTTGTGTCGACATCATTGATGCGATGAGACTGGATCATCGTCCACACGTTGAACTTCAATTCTCACAATTTGCGAGAAACGAGTACTCGACGAATCAATGTTGTAGAATGTGTGAAGCCTGTTGCCATAGCGAAGGGATATTGACGTACATAATCTGCAACGGTCAGGTGTCGTGTCTAGGTAGGGTAAGGTAATGTCACCAATCGGTATGGCCATCGAGCTCAAGCTGCTGCTTGCCATTCGTGGCATCCCAGATTCGCACGGACGGATGTCACCCAATCGGTATGGCCATCGAGCTCGAGCTCCTGTTTGCCAGTCGTGGCATCCCAGATTCGCACGCATTGGTCGCCAGCCAGAGCTGGAGACGACTCGCTTTCCATCCTGCGAGAATGCGACGGATGTCACCGAATCGGTATGGCCATCGAGCTCGAGCTCCTGCTTGCCAGTCGTGGCATCCCAGATTCGCACGGATTGGTTTTCCATGCTACCGATCAGCCTTGAACACGACACAGAGCTGATGGATGAAAGACGCACCTCCACCTGTACAAGTTCTCCCACGGTCGTGGACAAACTTCCAGCTTCGCGAGCGCCCCTGCGTCTTTGCCTTCCAGCGAGACTTCGTCTAGCTCTTGGATTCCAGCGTTGAGCGAATGTGTGATATCTTCGTCGCTCTGCGCTTGCAGTCGGATGAAGGTCAACGCGAGCCCGACAGGTCCGAGATGACACTCGGCCAGTCTGAGTAAAATGGCATGAGGATGTGTCTTGTACACGTTGAAGATACTTTTACAGGAGAGGATGGCGTCTCCGAGGTCGCGAAACGTGGCGAAATCGCAAAGAATTCCGTGCACGATGTCGTCGCTGAGAGAAAACCTGTCGAGGTCGCTCGGGGCCATTATGTACGCTCTGTTTCATAGATTGGGTGCAACGTCCAGAACGCGAAGCTCTGAGGATGAACGAAGATGAAAGAAAGCTGCAATTGACATGACTGTAGTCGTGGCGAAGTTACGGTCGTGGAAGAGAGAAACCGGTCTGAGTGAACAATCAGGCCGAGTGCAATGCCGACTCCAGCCGGTTTTCTCTTGCAGGCAACGGACTTGACGCATCGACGACGGAAGGCTACATAACTTGCAGTTTATTGATGATTTTATTTAGTGTACAGTCGCAATAGTAAATTCAAGAGCTACAAAAGTGGCATTTAAACAAAGAGGACGGTGGCCTGTACATACTGGTACAGGGCTTAAGTGGTAAACTCCCAAGCGTTAAGCTTCAAGACCCAACACCAACCACCCCTTCTTTCACGCTATCCAGATCCGTCCCAGAGCTCTTCGTCTGTGGCCTAAAGCGAATCTCACTCAATGTCTTCGAATTCTTCCCGTCCCTCCTCACCCTCTCGGCGCTAGGATTCAGATCGGTCGGTGCAGAGCTCGAGTCAAGGGTCGACAAGTCGAACTTGTGCATGGTGTCGGCGATTGAGAAGCCGTGGTTGATGATTAGGATGAGCGCTGGAGGGTACATCGCCTGAGCAGACAGTGTAAGTAGATGGGCTGGGAGAAAAAGGTAGAACAGTCCATAGTACTTACCGCGATGACCTGGGTGCCACTCTGGAAAGTCATACTCGCCGATACGAGTGATCCATACACAGGGGTGGAGGGAACGACGGCTAGTGTCAGGGCAAATCTGACGATCTGAAAAGCAAGTATCAGACCGATGGTCTGTTCAAGGCTCGCGTTGCAGAAAGCCTACCTGAATGATGAGATACAAAAGCCCCGACTCGGTGAGCATCATCAAAATCCTCGCTCCCCCGAACCGTGTACCACTGTCCACCTCCAGCGAACGATGTGCGCTATTAAAGAAGAAACTCCGATAAGGGAGGGCGTAAACGCAGGTATCACTGGACATCCACTCACCGCGCGGCGTACCCTATCATCCCAGTAGCTAGTAGGTTCGCAGCAATGCTCGCGACAGAGCCGGTTGTCCCGAGAATGGCTGGTATGTCGGCGTTTGAGGAGACTATATAGCCAGTAAAGAGACGTGTTTGTAGACCGGCGTACGCGATCCAGAAGGCTTCATGATGTGAATGGCAGGGTGATCTTAGCGGTCGTGTTTACTACCATAGAACAAAGAGAAGAAGCTTGCCAAATGATATGAAAACAAGGCTGTACAGTGCAGCACCTAGAACCCTTCGCGATGGGAAGTTGAAGATCGCCATCGCTCTCCACGCTGCGAGCAGGTCGTTTACCACGAACTGAAACCGCTTAGCTCAGAATATCTCAACGGTCTGGCGCAGTGGGATACGCACCAGAAGGCCGACATCCCCGGACATCCCCACCCATATTTTCACATACTGCAGCTTTATCGCCCTCAGCCACCGAAGATACTCATTGTACGCTGCAACGGGGCTCTGGTCGTTGTTGATGAGTGTCATACGGATGAGCTCATGGAACGCTGCGACGTCCAGGACCCAGACTACGGTGACGGCGGAGAAGGTGACGAGGAGGGCGGAGACCAGCCAGTAGGTCCGCACCGTCTTCTGAGGTCGATTACTGCGGATATTCGATGTAAGTGATTGAGTCCACCGACGGTTAGGTTAGATCAGATAACTCACGCGATGGTGTAGAGGGCTAGAAAGACGAGGACGGTGTATGCGCCTGATGCAAGAGCCATGAGCGCACAGCATAGAATTCACCCATGCGACGCACCGTAGATGGCCACCTGCGCCAGGATATACCTAAAGCGCAGTGTCATGTTCGCGCCCATATTACTCAGGAACTGTGCTTGTTCCACGGGGATTGGAGGAGTAACATTGGGATCGGGACTGGGTAGCGACATTGCGGTGCAACCAGGAAGGGAAGATCCTGGGAAACCAGCTTGGTTCTATCGTGGTAGCTCTTATACCAGACACATTGCGCGCTCAAATCGTGCCTGTAATCTTCTGAATCTGGATAAGTAGCGTGAGTGGAAGGTGTAAGTAGTATACTTGGAATAGAGTTGAGGAACATCATCATGATGCGATATCGGAGTGGAGCAAATGAGTAACCGTGAAGGTCAGCGGATCTGTAAGTTAGGGCCGTCTATATGCGCCTCCAGGCTCTGATAATTCTCCGGTGTGAATACCGAGGCGGGCCCCAGACGAGATGATAGGTCTGCAACGAGAAAGATCTGTATGGCGGGAGAGTTGGGATGTGTCGATCACAAGAGCATATGGGCGTTGTTTTTTTTTAAATGTACGGCCCTAATGTACTAATGTACACTCCTGTATCGAGAACTCCGAGTCGTGTTACTGTAACATTGTTGGGTACAGAAGCGAGATTTAATGTACATGTAACATGTCTTCTATACACTTAGCTTGCTCCTGTACATCCTGTAATGCATTGGTGTACGCATGAGTTATTCGTGTACACTCATGTGCGATGTCAAAAGCCGTGCATGCGGCATGGCGGGATAATGGCCAAGTTGTCATGCACGGAGCAGCTCGCTCAGTCAGTTGCTGAGTTACCGCTTCGTCTGAAGCTCGCTCACTGTGAGACGTCTTGAGTCTCACTGATAGGCTATAATTTGACACCTCAGCTGCAGAAACATCCAAGGATCAGTCGGTTGATGTTTCCCTGAACTGGAACGAGGTCGCGCGGCACACCTGATGGGTTTTGCACGATCCACCGCTTCACCGGAGCAGCCACAGCCTCAACTCAGATCAAACCATCACGGTGTCGATTTTGTATTATGCGAAGGACTGTATACTAGCAATTCGGGCCGGTAAACACTGAGTTAATAGAGGAACAAGGTATCCCTTAAGTTGAGCAAGATCTATTGTAGACAAAGTGGCACATCGCAGTGAGGCGCCGCGATGGGCGGCTTATTCTCTCGCTGTACACGGTACTTTCAAATAGCCTACTAGCCTACTCGTGGATAATACGCAGCTCAAGAATGAATCCCTGCAAGACTCGGGACGATCTTTTTGAGGAGCGTCCGTCGGGAAGAAATAGCCCCAGACATGACGAGCAAAGTTCTGAGAGGTACGTCAGCCTCTCAGTATCCGCAAAAGGAAGCAAAAGGAAACCATAGCAGAGGATCCCACTCAACGTCACAGAACACAAAGCACCTTTCTTGGCTTCAGCTTTCCTCACCAACACCAACACCAACGCCGTTACCACATACGCCGTAACCTTTCACTCCCTCAAACAGTAGCTTTTGCCTCGACGTTTTCCTCTCAACAAACGGACTGCACTTCAAGGAGGAACCGATGCGGTAGGATTTCGATATGTGATAGGCAAGGTTGATACTCAACTACATAGTGCCGACGCACAGTGACAAATGCGTGACGAAGCGATTCTTGAAAATAAGCAATGGAGATCCACGGAATTGGCAAGCCGAGGTCCTGACACGAACGGACCCTAAGCCGGCGCTGGGTGCACTAATTTGGCAACCTAGGCCCCCTCTGCAAACGCTACTGCGCCTCCTGGTACTCCGCTATTAGCACTGCTTCAGGACTCATCTATTGAGAGAGTGCTGAGGCTAGAATCGAACCCATCGCCATGCAACTGCTCTTGCTCATCCGCATCAGGCTCTTGACTGAGCTCGTGAACGTTGCGCCACCTGTCCACCACGTTAGACAAAGCGCGCTCTGAGTTATCCATGGTCATGGAGGCGCTGGAAAGAGGGGAGGAGGCGTCGGACAGTGGGGAGGAGTGACGGGAGGACCTGCGTGAAGATGCGTTCGATGATCGTAAGGAAGCCTGACGTCGTCGTCGCACTGAGGAAGTGGGTTCTGACGAGTCGGCTGAATCCGAGTAGGCAGAATGATCATCGTCAATGCTCTCCTTCTCAGAGTCGGAGCCATAGTCGATAAAGTATTGAGCAAGTACAGTCTGTGTCCTGTATTTGCCCATAGCAAGAACGATCATATTCTTGTGCTCGTTCGCAGTCTATCAACATGCCATCGTCAGTGTTTGTTTGGCAGGAGAAGAAGCTCGTGCACCTCGAACTCCAGCTGCGTGCCGTCAGGCACATCAAACCAGGAGGTTTTCCTCTTTCTTTCGCCTATGCCAAGCGAACGGTTGAAGGGTGGTAGACCGTGACATATGACGTACAGTGCGCAACGCAGCTTGGTAGATAGGTTGGTAACGCGTGTGAAGTCGTTGAGATCGTACAGAAGCATGCTTTCGTTGAAGTAAAGCACGCGCAGCGCACCCCATCTGCTGTCGTGCCATTCCCAGCCAGCCGTTGCCCTGACGTCGATACCACTCTGTAGAGGTGGAAAGTACCATAACGAGAAGCGATTGTCGGAAGAGGTGAACGCAAAGCACTCCGACGTGCTCCTGTGGGCCAGCCTGTAAGCCTTCACCTGAAGGATAACTTGAGAGATGAGCTCTGTTGCTGATAAAATAGCGCGGGCGTGTGTAATTGCTTTGACGGAAGTCCATCCTCCATGGGGTCCCCAAGGATCGATGAGAAGCCGCTTTGCTTCCCAAATATGTACCTGAATAGATGAGATGGAGAGAAGATCAGCTATGAACGAGCCAAAGTCCGGAGTCCTGTGCAAGTCGTGTAGATTGGCGCTATCGGGGCCGAAGAACGGCTGGGAATAGCTAATGATGCAACGGTGGACGGAGGAGCCAGATCCTTGCAAGGGGTAGTTTTCAGAGTGCTTGTGGAGGATATAATCCAGGAGCGCATGGAGACTGCTTTCTCTTTTGAAGCCCATCTTCGCATAATGGACCCGGATACCTAGATTGGCCAGGAACTCAGACTGCATCGGAAAACCGTTGAGTAAAATTTGTAACAGGATGAGAGAGACCTTCATCACGCCCTCAAATGTGTGATAGTTTGAGATTCGGGAATCTCTGGACCTGAGGAATACGCTGGAATTGCGCTCATTGTAGCGATTTCAAGTGAGGACGGGTCAGAATGTTGTACATCCAGCATATCACGTGCCTGTACCTTTGTTCCCTGACGCCTCCACCTCCCTCATGATGGTGAACAACTTGCTCTGGCTCAGCCCGTGATTATGAAGGTTGCTAGACAGGAAATGGCTCTAGAATTAAACCCCCCTTTTCAACCTCAGGACACTATGGATGACGATCAAGAACGTGTTTGGCAAGTCGTCAAACCGTTCTCGAAACGGGTGCCGCCTCGTTTGCCTTCAATGCTTCCAGCCTAACGCTAACACCATTCATCCAGGATTTCATGGAAGAATGTTATCCTCTATACAAATGTCCAGCACATCTACTCCCATCCAAAACCGTCACCCCCTCACAGATTCCCGTCAAGCTTTTCTACGGAGTCATCGTCCCCGCCGAGACCTTCGTATCATACGCCAATGCCAACCAACTTCTTCTTCCAGGCACGACACGGTTGGCTTCACATCGAGAGTGGTATATGGCCATGGTTGAGGTCACCACGCACTTTAGCACCAAGTTTCGACGTCTGCTTACCTGCTGCGTCTTGACAATGAACGGGGGCCCCGCGGGTCTGATCGGGTTGTTCAGCAACCGCACCGTGCCATGGTACTTCTACACGGAAGAGGACGACGAGAAAGCGCTACAGACTGTCAAGAAGGAACTTGGCCTCTCGGAGCAGGTGGAAGGAGCGTGGTTTTATGCAGAGGCGGACTACGATTACCAGGAGTTGATACCGTTCCCGGACTTGAACAAGTGAGTCTTACTTATCTCCTTTTGTCCAATTTTCACTGGCTGATGTGTCTTGCGGCTTCAGGGTTAACGCTAAGCGGACCAAGAGGTTACAGAAGCCAGCTGCAAGACGAAAGAGAGCTGTGAAGCGGACGGGGTCGTCAGATACTCTGAGGGCCGGTGCTTAGGATATTGGTTTTGACTGTATGTAGTGGCATATGTATATTTTTTAATTCGACCTCCGCACGCTATATCCAAAAGAGAACTCTGGAAGCAATGCTCGAGTCGGAGCCGCGAACTCGCATTTCAAGTGCTCTGAGACCCAGTAAACATCCATGCAGTCCTCGCTCTCGCTTTCGGTGACTTCCTCTTGTCCGGGTCCTTGTCCGATTCAAAGTTGTCCCAATCCAGCGAGAGGGGGAACCCCGGTGGCGGCCGTACTTTCGCTAGTTTATTCTTTGACCGAGTCGAGCGTTGGCAGAACTGGGTGGGGTGTCTCAAAAGAGAGAAGTGCGGAAAACTCTTCTAGAGTAAGTCTTGACTCGAGCAATCGAAGTTCGAATTAGGAGACTGCTAGTATAATCACCTTCTCCCTGGAATCCTCGCCTCCCTCTGCACACGCTCCTCCTACCCTTCCGACGCTCCTACCAGCCCTTCATTGCTCACATTCACAACCTCTATCCACCTTTTCGCCTTCCGAGCTTGAACTGGCAGGAGAGAGACAACGAAACACGCACCGAACGAGATGAATAATACTTCAGGCTAGACGGACAGGTGAGTGTTACGTCCCTCGGGACCGAATTAAAACCCTTTTCATCGACCATGCCATTGAACTTCCTTCGCTCTCCTCCCACGCCGTCATCCTCTCCCAACCTCCAGAAGTTAATTGGTCATCGCAAAACGAAGCTTGCGTTGGCGGGTCAGTGAGTAGCCATGGAGGCGTCGAACTTGGAGCAGCAGTGGATAGAGGTGTCAACCTTGAAGCAGAGCTGTGTTGCCGGTGGAGCTCATGTTGGGTTGTTGGGGTCATCGGCGCGGTCGAGAGGGAGAGGGGCGCGGTACGAGTACGTGAACCGTTCCACGTGGAACAGGCGCAGCCGCAACCGTTGGAGGAGTCGATGAAGTCTGCTATCTATGGACCTCGCATCGTCTCCTTCATCCTCAGGAACGGCGGCATCCCCCCACCCTCGTCGAACACCTTGATTATCATTGCTCACACCATCCTTCTCGACTTCACACCAAGTTCGGCTTCGTCTTTGAGAACCCGAAGATTCACACGAAGATCGACGGGATCCAAGCCTCACTCACGTCAAGGTTGCATCTCTAGGCTTCCCTCGCTGAAATCCCCCGCGATCTCTCGCATCGCGCATTCATACGGCGACGAGGACTTGATCAAATATCATCAAGATCAAGCTCTAGCGCCGATTCCCCACCACTCCTTCCACATTCTCCTCTCTCTTACCCTTTCGGGACGTTCCCATCGTGGACCTGCTCGCTTCCAGACGCTTCGGCTCCTCATCCACGTCCACCATACCGAAACCCACCCACTACATGCATCTTCACCTCCCTTGGCTGCCCCAATCACCAACTCACCGACTTCGAAGCCCAGTTCATCATCAGAGAAAAGGCCCAACGCAGAGAACGTTGGCTATCTTCCTGCGAGATGGAAGACGGTTCTGGATATCACAAACGTAGAGTTTTTGAGGCTCCTGGATAGAAATGGGGTCGATTCGGTGGTGTCATGAAAAGCGAAGGAAGTTCAATGGCATGATCGATGAAAAGGGCTTTTTTGGATTTGAGCTCGACGGCCATTTCTGGTGGGTGGGGAATGTTGGCTAGTGAAGTGGTAGTTCGCGCTCGAGGTACTCGAGTAGCGTGTATTAGAGGAGTGTGGGGTAAGAAATGACGTGGCGACTCGCGAGGCGACTCAAAGCCAATGCAGGGATCCATGTAGGGATGAAGGGTTCGGAGGTAAGGCGTAGTTGAACTTCAATGGCGACGTGAAGCTCGACGTCTATTGAGCTCGCGAGCTGCAGCTCCGGCTTCGAGGATAAGCTTCGATTCAGGTTTAGGTGTGTTATCGCGTATAACCGCGCGGTGGGTTGCTGGGGCCACTAGCTTTAGTGTTATGTACTTGCAATTAAGGTAGCCTATAACGCACCGTACGAGAGATAAACACCTTCTACAGAATTACAGTGTGGTTCATGGAGGTGAAATGAGAGCTGTTCGTATATATGTGGAAGGACTAGCATTGTAGAAAATCTTGCGAAGGACTTCATGTAAGATTCTGGGAAGAGAAGAGAGGTTGAGCGTATATTCTCGCCAAGTATGATAGTACTTACATTCCACTCAACGGAGCGAGATCTAGAGTACGAGGGCATGCTGCATTTGCGAGGGAGTTGTTGTACCTCTGGCTCAGATCTAATGTCTGTGCCGTGTCACGGTGTCCACAGCAAAGTTGCAAACTGTTTACTGTAGCTACTCAGCCACCACTGTTGACGCCTGGTTGACGTAGACATTTATGTAGATGTCGACATGACACATCGTGAAAAAAGAATAGTGGAAACGCAACGATATACACCAGGAGGGAGTCGAACCCCCGCCGCTTGCTATCAGTCAGATGGAAGGCAAGCATGATAACCGTTTCACCACTGGTGTTCTAGAATAATTAGCTACTAGCCCAACATCAATACTACATAACGCAAGCACGGTACACGCCGTTCACGGCTCTAGATCTGTACCCTCGCCACCTCACGTACGCGCGTAGATAGCACAAACTTGAGAGATCTCTCTGCCTATCACAGGCTTGCACTTGTTGGCTCTCCTTTGCTCAGAACCACCATTTACAACGCCTGACACAAATCATATACATAATTATAAACATATTATGTACATTACAAGTTGGCGTCGATCGTGCACTCCGATTCTTGGCCACGAGATTCCCACTACTTCAAGAGGAACCCACTGAAGTACTCCTCAACAACCTTCATCCGATCTAAATTTGCGGCGATACCAATATGGCCATCTGGACGAACTATCACAATCGCTCCATCAACAGGGCTTATTCCGAATGACTCGTAGCAGCTTCCGGCGTTAGCGTCTTGCCTGCTCAGCCCGTCTACAAGTACTCTCTAGACATCCGGTCCTATGATTAGTAGCTTCGACGATGTGGTGTGGGATGGTTACTCACTTTGACCAATTCGACCAGAGCTCGTGCGGCACGCTAGTATATGCAGTTTTCCTCTCGACGCCCTTCACGATTGGGAGGACATCAAACATAAGACCTCAGGAAACCAGAGAGCCTTGCTGCAACGTTAGCTACACCCTCGGCCTGACTTGGCACAGTGATATCCCCAGTGAACACGAGGATCTTGAAGCGGCCATCGGAGGGACACTCGTCGTGGAGATTCACAGGGTGGCAGTCAGCAGCACGGACCAGCACTTGCGGAGGTCGACGTTTGCCCAGTATCAGTTTGAACGCAGGAGAAGGTGATATCGATAAAGCCTTGGCGTGTACAATCTCTGGTGCGCTCCCTTCCTTGTCCAAATTCTCCAAAATTACCTCTCAAGTTAACGACGTTAGTAAAAGCCGAACGCATGGTCAACGAATTTGAAGAGGATAGCTGAACGTCGACGTACGATGACTGGACGCGCATTCCGGTCGCTCAAGACAGAGGGATCATTAGAGACTTGAATGGAAATGGGGTGCACTGATCGGTTGACTGTCAACCCTTCCTTCGCCATAGATTGGATGAACAGCTCTTCAATCGCCCCTTGATGCAGCGTTAACTGAAGAAGACATCCTCGTCAGACTCTGCCACAACAGGTATATAGAGATCAACCTACGCTGTAGCGCCATTGGGAGTCGGTCTCGCTGAGGGCAGGTGCGTGATTGGTGTTCTCTATGCCACTACCATCCGCTCGTGAGCTGTAGAAAGCCTGTGATTCACCTCATAACAATGCTGGACGTCCTTAGGGCACGAAACAAGGAAGACGTACGATTGTGTGGGCCGGGCAAGCTTGGCTGAGCACGTCGGCACCTAAACCATACGACTACATCCACGGCATAATCAGCACGTTATGACGGGACCTTTGACGGAGTGGAAGTGCCGTACATGCATGATTTCGATCGTTCGAGGCATAATAGCATCTGCATGACCTGCGGTCCTCTTCTGTCTATCCGGATCGTCGGCATGACGGCATGAGTAGTAGAACAACTGCACTCACTTATGATCTATTATCTTGACATGTATTCCAGCTTTTGCCAATGCATTTGCACAAACTAGGCCAGCGGGGCCAGCACCGATAATGAGGATGTCGACCTCGGTGAGCTGCGTTTGGAGGTCCATATTAGAGTGTGCGAGTTCTACCCGAGCGTACCTAAGGCTTTTTGAAGGCTCTGCGGACTTCAGGTTCGGAAAGGGTAGCGCTAACGGTCCACCAGCTGACCTGATTTAACATCTACCAAACCTCAATTGTTTCCAATTCCAGAGAACAAAACTCACATACCTGTCGAATAGGCTCGCACACGTGTTTGTGCTACCGCTCACGCCGCACAGAACCGGATGCAAGGGGTGACCTATACTCCGATCAAGCTCGCAATCTTGATCGGGCACGGACGAAGGCATAACAACGCAGAGTTTGTTGGAAGACCTGAAGTCGGAGCCCAAAGGACGCGTGGGCTAAGTCATGAGATTTTTCGCATGATCAACACTGGGCAGTATGCTGAGTCAAACAAAGTCACTGAAAAGATTTAATACTGGACAGGTGAGTACCAGTACACAGCTGGAATGTGGCTGGAGTTCGAATGGCCTCCCCCAAACTATCATCAAGTACTCACGGAGCAGTGAAGCGATGTACTAAGGGGTTCGAGCTATTCGACGACCTGCCTTTTGGAAAAGAGACGTGGTCAGGCGGCGCTTCCATGTATCACTGTGATTGGGATGAGCTTACTCGTCCTCTTCTCACATGACGCCTCCTTGACAAGGGGAAGCAGGTCGAACGACTTGTCCGATTGCACAGAAGTTTCACGTGTATTGTCCGAGAGCCACTGTGGAAATTGAGTGTCAGTCTCGCAACCTCTTGCTTCACCAGGTACAAAGTAGAAACGCACCGGGTGATCGAGCAACTGCGTTGCACTAGGCCGATGTGTGTGATTCCTGATCAAGCAGCTCGAGATGAAGCCCTTCGCCAGACCCGTAACGCTTTCCCACGATTGACTTGGCTCAAAAGTGTAGTCTCCCGACAACACGGACTCCATCTCTTGGTCAGTTTCGGCGCGATCGAATGGGATGTAACCAGCGAGAACGAAGTACGTGATGACGCCGAGGGACCAGATATCGGCACCAGGATCATGACACCCTAAAGAAACGCTCAGCTGGAGAAAAGGCGAACGTGCATCTGGCGTACGTTTTCTGTAGACCTCCGGAGCCATATAGCCAGGTGTGCCGCAGACTTCGGTGAGGACTTGTGGCTTATCTTCATCCATGAAGCGACTTAAACCGAAATCGGCGATCATGATCTCGCCGTCCTTGAAGAGCAGGTTGTCAGGTTTGAGGTCTGGGCAGGATGCACAATCAGCGAGTATTTTACAGGGAGGCCATCAAGAGTCGAGGTTCGAGCGTGTAGAGAGAGACCTACCACGATGCACAATCCCAGCATTATGAATATAGCTCACGCCGTCGAACACCTTCCTCATAAGCTGAGCAGCATCCCTTGACAGTGGCTTCCTTAGTCATTGAACAAACTTCAAGTGATACGAGGATACGCACCGCTCATAGTATTTTCCTTTCTCCAATATGACCTTGAGCAGCTCTCCGCCCGTACACAAGTCAAAACACAGACACACGTTATTCCTGGTCTGTATTTGGTAAAAGTAAGCGTCACACGCCCGGAAGCCAAGTTGCCGAAGCTGAAAGCGCGCACCTCAAAGTAATCGTGCAGCGTGACGATATTCGCGTGGCGAGAGGAGACGATCTTCAGAATCTCGACCTCATTTCTAACCTAGACCAAGATATGATCGACGCCCGCCCTCAACTGCCAAAGGAGGCAGAAAACATACCATCTTCTGTCTTCCTTCCATAAGTCTCTTATTGATCACCTTGCACGCAAATACCTCCCCAGTCTCGAGATGAATCGCCTCCTTTACTACCGAAAAGCTGCCTCTGCCCAGCGTCTTTCCAGTCCGATACTACATGCCATGATCGCAGCGCGATTGTCATCAGCGGTGATCCAGCCAACGCGTCTGCGAGCGCTAACCTTGCAAGGAACGGCAGCGGGCTCTTCTGACACTTGAGACATGCTAGTACGGTATCCCACAGAACGCGCGGAGTGAGTCAAATCAATGTGGACAAACCCCCACTCGTGTGTGAAGGACAGAGGAAGTGTGACGCCCGTGACCGTGACGTCGCACCGCTGAAAGTCGTGTTGATCTCACCGAGACACTGGCTGGTTCCCGATGACCGCGACTCATAGCAAGCGGCGCAGGTTGAGCAGCAACTACCCTGTAAATTGAGGGGCGATGGGCGATGGATGAGCTGGACACCGAAGCATGCATTTGTCATCCACTAGCGGATGGAGGCTGGTACCTGTGAAAACCACTGTGATCGAGGGGGTTTTGCGGCAGGTTGATGACTAATGCCTTCGATACGTTCGTGACAGCGTTGAAATGTGATTCGCGCCGAATAGGAAGCTTGGAAACGATGTCATTCAAGAATGATACGCATACAAGAGGTAGAAACGAAGCGGTGAGGGGCTCAAGGCATGCCCAACATCAATGAAGCCACTGAACCTGACAAAGACGGTGAGTAATATGCGAGGCTGCACCGCGAAACAACATGAACTGCACCTTACCCGTCGACACTTTTATGGAAAGTCAGCACTTCTGCCCCCATACCTGTCACCTTTGAGCTCTCAATCCTATAACACCGTTGAGTAAAGAGGCTTGCAAAGTAGGAAGATTCAGTCCACACCTTGACGAGCAAGAAGCGCCATCGGAACACCGCTTATATCCAACCTATTCACCGCCCATAAAGTCTATAGCAAAACAACATGTTGAGCTCCAGCAAACGCCGAAGAAGAGAAGCCAATGAACCACGAACATTCCCCGCATGATCGAGCCATCTCAGGCTAAAGCTTGTCATCCCGCGGCCCCAATTCTCCTTGCCTTCGGCTCCAAAAGGAAAGTCGGACGGACGCTATTTAGGCGCTTCAGCGGTGAGTCTAGTTGACCATGACGCTCTCTTCGATGAGGTCAAGCACAGCGGCGAGGGAAATCTTCATAGGGGTGTTAGGATGATGCAACGTGGCGCCACAGTAGGGTCCCGGGCTGGGTTCGGCGTAGTGAATGTCGACATTATTGCTGCCTGAAATTAAACGAGCAGTCAGCTATGGCGTTTGAACAACAGATACAGCAAGAGTGTTATGTGACATACCTTGCAATGTACCAGGCCGAAGATTTGGTGATTGGCTGGGAAAAGGCGAGGGCGGTGACGGAGCCATGACGACGGCGGCGAGTAGGTGAGGGTGGCAAATGGTAGCGACGAGGGTCGGAATCTGGCGGTGTCTCCCGTTGAACGGTCGAGATGGCTGGGATTTCTGGTTCACGTTTGTAGAACGTTGAACAAAAGGGCGCGGTGATCGATGGAGATGAGGGGGAAGTGGCGAATGTAACGAATCAGTTCGCGTCCTCACCTGGGTCGGCAGTCGCATCAGACTAGAGAACGATAGGAGGTGCACACTGGCGATAAGTTTTGTGCGAGCGACATATCCATTGCACAGAATACAAAGACTGAGTCGGGTCTGGACGCGGTGACAATTTTAGGGCTCAGGTGCCTGCGCTTGCCGAACGTTCACCCAATAGTGGATGCGCATGTACATTATATCACTCTCTCCGTATGTGAGTATAAAACCTGCTCTCCTCAAGCATCGACAGTCCTTAACCCCACCCACCCTCCAATGCAGCTCCCACCTATTCTCACCCTCGGTCTCGCCGCCCTCCTCTCTTCCACCGAAGTCCTGGCGACGCACCAGATCCGTTTCACGAGCAAATGCCAGAGGACTATCACTCCGAAGTGGAAAGGGAATGGTGAGACGAAACCGCAGGCTGGGCTGGCGTTGAAGACGGGGGGAAAGTACACGGCGACTGTTGCTGAGAAGGTGTGCTACCCTTCTAACAAGCTTTGACTCCGTTCAACTGACGATGTTGATGATAGTGGGTCGCCGGTCGGGCATGGGGCGCAGATGGTTCGTGTTCAGCCAATGACGGAGCGAAGTGCACCCTCTTCGAGTGTACGTTTTCGAATGTCGGGTTTAACCAATGCAATATCTCCCGTGTTTCTGGGTACAACGTACGTACCCTTTGAGTTCTTGGGAATACATACCCTGACGCGATTTTCGTCGATGCAGGTCCCGATGGCGTTCGCTTGGGTCGGCGAGCCCGCTGGGTGCCAGGGTGGGAAACGATGGTAGGTCTTTTCTTGAACCGATATTGATCTGACTATTGATCTCACGAACGCTTCACACAGCATGAGCTCTTCGTGCCCCAACACCGTAGCTTGGCTCCCCCCGGACAGCTGCAACGGGTGCTTGTCGCAGTGCAACACGGCCGGTGTAGATATGTACGTTACTTTCTGCCCGAAGTAGACGATGGTGATATTCTAGATTACTCGTTTTGTGCGTTTACTGGGTTTGGGATTGTATGGATTAACAGTGTCTGGTTCGAGTTCATGAATTAAGATCACGGTCACTCTGCTGTGTGTTTTGCGCAGCTGTTGAGGAGAGTGTTGAGCACGATGATGACCGCTGTAGTTTTGAAAAAAGCTGAGACTCGAGTGGAAGGTGGGAGGTGGGAGGTAGGAGACGGTATGACGCATGCTCCCAGGCTGGAGCGCAATAAACGCAATCAAAATAGGTAAAACAGGAGTCGAGGGACTTGCAAACCATCCCCAATGGCTGTCTGGGGGTGCAATTGCAGGCATGATGCAGTTAGCGCAAGAATAATCTCAGTGCGCGACGAATAGTACAGTATGTCGAGCTGTGTGTTGCAAGAAATCGTCATGGTGCCTGGGTAAGAAATGACGATCGGAAGAAGTCTCTCTCAGTGGAGGTGGAGAAGGAAAAATGCCACGCCAGCTATGATGAAATTTTCTAGGAGAGATGGAGATCATGCAGCGGGCGAGCGAGAAGTTTCCACGAGCGGACGAGAGGCCACACGAACAGAAGAATCAGACGCCGAAGCGACCTGTCTCGATCTCGTAATGCTTGTGGAAGGAGGTGTGTCGCGTAGTAGTATTTAGTCGGCGTTGACGAAGAACGCGAAGTTAAGTGTCATGGCTTCAAGAAGCAAGCTGGTAGTAAATCGAATCGTCTGCTCATAAAGAAAAGCTCGAGAAACCATTGAGCCTAGTGGAGAGCAATGGCCGTCGAGTCCAATGGTAGCCTCCCAAAGCCCATACCCAAAGGCCAAGGTAGAAGGTTCACAGAGTTCGCGACGAAGAATAATTTACCCGCGGAAACTGGACACAGAAGATATATATGAATACTATTCATGCACATTGACGAGTCGAGATTCTATCTTGGTCCGCAGTGTGCGACTTCAATAACGTGCACAACGCCGTGTCAAACCTCCGCCCTCATTCCAATCAACAATAGCGAGGGGAAGATCGCATGGGTTGTGTCCAGGAAAGCGACGAACAGTACAAGAACCTTCTAATATCAATATTAAATACAGCTTTCAAATTTGTTTCTGCACTGAGAGTAGGGTGACTTGTAGACAGCTTGAGCTCTCCAGCGAATATGTACTGCCAAGGAAGGAGAAGGAGAGGGATGAAGTGACCGAGTCCTCTCTGATCAGTCCAGTCTAGCACTGACCCCCACTGATCCCCATCACTCCCCACTGACTTCACCCCCCCGCTGACATAACCCCATCAAACCTGACCGTGTCCTCTACCTCCGTGTCAGGACGCGTTCAACCCTCCTCCTCCTCCCAAAACGCGTGGTACTCCAACGCACATTTCACCACAATCGAAAATGGAGTCAATAACGAGCCTCCGTTTGACGATCCTCACGAACCTACGCGGCGCTAACAACAACGGAGAAAGCTCCATTTCCCAGCTGTTCGAAGAGTTAGCTGTGAACAAGGCGCGTTTAGTGAGGGTTTTTGATGTGGGCAAGCCGAATGCGGGGGAGAAGAAGGAGTTGGAATCTGGTATGAACGCATTATCTCTCTTCCATGAAGGAGTGTAGCTAATGGAAGAAATAGGCAAGATAACTTTACCGTACACATCCAAGAAACTCCTCCCCAACCCGTCCTTCATCCACCAAACCCTCTTCCTCTCCCACGCTCTCGACATCTCCGAGAAATACGCAGCCTCGCTCTTAAACGAAATCACCTCCTCCCATCCGAACCTTCCCAACGAAACCGCGATAGAAATGAGCATCAACGCGTTCCATACGGCAAGGAGACACACGGCGGATTGTTTAAGGTATCTGTTCGAGGCTGCTGAGGCGGAGGTGGATGAGAGGATTAGGGCGTTTGTGGAGGAGGATATGGGGGAGGGGATGGGAGAGAGGGTTGCTAAGGAGATTATGGGCGTTGAGGCGCTGTTGGCGAACGTCACGCAGGCGAAGCAGAATGCGAGGAGTAATACGGATTTCTCGAATCCTCAACGTGCGTTTCCCTTCATTTTCTGAGAATGGTTCACTGACGACGGGATGGAATATAGAACCGACACTAGGCGCAGACATCCTCACCGCACGCATCGAATCCCTCAAATACGAACGTCGCGTCCTCGCCTACTCCCTCACCTCCCTCGCGCGCTCCCGCCTCCTCACACCCGCATCCGCAAAAAGCCTAACCGACCACTTATCATCCCACCCCTCTTCCCATGCCCTCTCGCCGTTTTTCCTCGTTGCCCTCTTATCCATGTTCGACCCCTCCCCTTCCTCCGCCGTCCCGGATAAAGCACTGGTGCAGCAAATGACGAAGAAACTGGACTTATCGGCGGAATGGAAAGACCCCGGCCTCAAAGCCGTCGTCTTACTCAAATGGACCCTCTTCCTCATCGACCTCCGGCGTCGGGACGAGTCCCTCCAATCCACGCCTGGATACAAGACCGAGGAATCGGAGACGCAAGTATGGAACGCCGTTCAAGGGGGAGCATTCGGATGGCTCGTCCGCGCGCTTTGTTCACTCGATAAGAACGCGGTGAAGGGCGTGGGATCTTTGAATCCCTCGAGCGCACTGTTCGCGGGCGGGGAGGAAGGGGGGAATGGGATGGGTGGGACCCCGGAGGAGTTTAAGGGTGTCGCACTCGATGCGTTCGAAATCCTCTTGCGGTCTGTTATAACGCATGCTAGTTCCGAATTACGCAAGATTAAACAACGACAAGAGGATCTTCTTCTTTCCCGCGGGACCTCCAAACCTCCCCGCACCACTTCCACTTCCACCTCCACTTCCACCTCGACGAACACAGCGCCGAGGAACGATATTGGCGTTTTGTACGTCTTCATTGGTCTTCTATACCGTGCGCTTCCAGCCGAACGCGCACTGCAGTTCTGGGGCTCCCTTCCCTCTTCCTCCTCTTCGACAGGGGCGACGTCGAAGGTGTTGGCGGGCTTGGAGGAGGTAGAGACGCAAGCGGGGCGGTTGCCTGCGTTTTTACAGTGGGCTGTTTGGTCGACGCCGGGGGTGGGGATCCTTGGACCTGCCGTGTCTCAACACCAGGCACATGGATTTGGGCAGAGTCAACATCTGGGATTCTCTCAACACCAGGGCTCCAACCAAATCTCGCAAGCCCAAGACCAGCACCACCAAGCGGACTTGTTGCTCGCGCTGTATGATATGTTGGGGGGATTGGCCAAGGGACAGCATTGTGCGGAGTTGGCGTATAATTTTATGGCGAGGGGGAGTGGGGAGGTTGTGCAGGGTTAGTCCTCGTTTCAAGTTTCTGTTTCTTCGTTCGGACTTTTTTTTGGGTCTTATTCCAGGGACGTTTTCCCTACTCCGTTTCCTCTCCTCCGCTGCACCTACTCCGTTATTGGACTTTGGCTGACGGTACATGGTACAGGTGCCCAAGCGCACGCAGGCAAGACCACCCAGCGCGGTGGACAAGGCGGGGCGAGTCTAGCGTGGTCGACACTCTTCGACGTGCTGGAGACGTGGAGCGTACAGGGTTCTGCTCCGCCGAGGCCACAGGTTGCACAGAGTGGACTTACACATGGTGGGGGGATGTCGTTCGCGGGACAACAATATCAGCAGCCACAACAGCAGCAGTATCAACAACCGCAACTCAACATCACACCTACTTCCCTCCTCCTTACGACTTCCCTCTTGTCGCTATTGACGACGTGTATAACGCACTCCCCCTCCGTCCGTATCGCACTCTCTTCGAATGCCCAGTTTAGGTGTATCCCCGTCTTGGTGTCGCTCATCCCCCTCGCTGTGCCGTTAGAGCTGAAAGGCGTGATCTTCGGAGCGCTGGCAGAGTTCTGCGAGGCGGGAGCGGGCGAAGGTGGAGGGGTACCGATGGGGAGCGCGGGGGTGGAGATTTGTCGTGGGGTATGGGGGTTGATGGAGAGGTTGGAGGTTATCAATGTCCGTCCTGCCGTCGCTGCCCCCTCTGGGTTCGGGATGAGCATGGGGGGAATGGGAAAAGGGAGGGGCGTAGAGGTGGAATTGGAAGACGTGGAAAGCGTGCACAAAATGTACCCCTCCACCATCCCCTTTTTAAGACTACTTTGCGCACTCATACATACCCCCAAACGCGTACCTATCGCTTCGTCACTCACCTCCGACTCCTCCCCCTCCCAAGCCATACCGACGCTCAACACTATCCCCGATACCCTCGGTACTCCCTACCGCTCCCCGGGCATAGCACCGTACACGTCCTTCGTGCTGAACGACGTGTTTGCGAAGATTAGTGGAAGGGAGTACGTCAGGGGATGTGAGAGGTGGGAGATGAATGATAGTTGTTTGGGGTACGTGGAGAGGTGTTTGGGGAGTTGGGATGGGGAGGGGTTGAGGGGTGTTATTGAGCGTGTCGGTCGGGGAGGAGGAGGAGGAGGGGCGGGGGAGATGGAGAGAGTAGCGAGGGAGTGGGTGGGCCCGCTGTTGGTTCATCCGGGGTATGATATCCTCGTTCGGTTCCTCTCTAATTCGGGAGGAGGACTGCAGACGACGATATTGTCGTACGTCTCCGACGGTATCGCAGGGTTCGAGAAGAACTTCGAGGTGGAGGAACCGTACTTCGGCTCGACTATCGTTCGCGCGTTGAGAATCCTACTCCGCGTGTTGGAAGTGCAGGATATCTTCCTCGAGGTTCTCCTTCCTCTCATCGGGGAGATACCGAGGGAGATGTTGGGAGGGGTGGGAATGACGACCTACCCACGCTCATACTTCACTCGTCTCGATCCCCAATCGCTCACTGCCAACCGGGGCGTCGTACCATCCATCGGCGCGTATGTGGTGTTCGCACCTAGTCATCCCGAGCTGGGGTTGCTGGCTGTGAAGATCCTCCGTGCGCTTGCTCTGACGTCACCCGGGGCGGGTGGGGTGTTGGGGACGATGATTGAGGGGAGTGAGGAGTCGGACAGGATTATGGATGGGTTTTGTCGCATCTTGGATAGCGAGGGGGAGGGAGGGGAGTGGGTGGAAGATGTGGAGGGGGTGGTTGAGAGGATGACTGGGGCGGGGGCGAGGGATCCGCTGGAGGGAGGACACGGAGGGGGAGGGGTGGTGGAGATGGGAGTGAGGGGGGCGGTGTTGGGGTTGTTCGTTGAGGGGACGACGAGTGGGACTGGAGGGATGGGGTACCCGAACCTTGTGCACTTTTTGTTGTTTGGGAGTATGAAGGGAGAAAGCCAGGGGATTCAAGATCCGAGAGCGTTGGGAGGGAGGGAGACGTGTGTTCATGTCGTGCTTAGGCTTCTTTCGCGGGGTGTGCCGACTGAAGACGGAGCAGGGGGAGGGGAAGGAAGGGCGCTGTTCGCGAGCTTGCCGGAGTTGGTGGAGAAGTGTTATAAGCTCGTCTACCAGCTCTGCGTGCACCCACGCACATCGGCCTTCGTCATGCGGTATCTCCGGACGAGAGAAGACTTCTTCGCCAGGCAGCTCAAAGCCATCCCTGCCCACGCTCCGGCCTCCACCATCACCAACGATAACGCCTATCTGGAACTGCAATACGCCGACGGGAGCAGGGTGTCGAGCAGTGTGGCGGGGTTGACGGCGTTTTTGAGGTTGAGGTCGTGGGTGTTTGATCTCGTTGCGCTGGAGATGCATGTGTTGACGAGTAAGGGGATGGGGAAAGGGGTGAGCAGGCTCCTTGGGATTCTGTTCGGGCATGAGGCGACGAGTGGGGGGGATCATCAACCGCAACAGTTGGCGCTGGGGTGGGGAGACGAGGAGGATGGGTATGAAGGGAAACCGTTCAGGGAGATCGGGCAGAGTCATATGCGTGTCATCGAGTTCGTGCAGAGTCTTCGCTTTGACTGGGCGGATTCGCTGGGGGTGTCGTTGCAGGATGTGGAGTTGAAGCTCCTTGCGGGGTTGGATCTCCTCTCGTCGACACTCCGCCTCGATGCGAACGGGTGCGAGATCATCGATAGGTCTGCGTTGCTCGCTGTGCTCGCGGATGGGAAACGACAGCTCCACGCAAGAGGGCTCATCGTTACGCCTGCTCAACTCGAACAGCTCAGCACCGAGATCGCGTACGTTCTCCAGAGTTGCGCGGTGGAGAACCATAGGCGACAAGTCCGGCATGCGACGGGGCAGGGGTACGAGGCGTGGCGGAGGCTACTGGACGTGACGCTGACCAAGTGCTTTGGACGACTGCCGCATGGGAAGAGGGAGAATATGTTGTTTGAGATTCTGCATGTGCTTCCGGAGAGTATCAAGGACGGGGAGAATGTGGAGGAGAGGACGGCGGTGTTGTTGAGTGAGGCGGTGCTGAGTTGCATGACGAAGTTGAGGGAGGATAGGCATAGGCAGGTGATTATGCAGGATGCGTATGGGGAGGGAAGGGCGGGAGGGGGAGGAGGAGGGGGGTTGCCGGCGGAGAGGTTGCATGCGCTGCTGAGGAGCGTGATCGAGTGTTTGTTAGAGAGGAGCAGGGTCGAGTTGGTCAGGGGGAACCTTTACGCTGCGCTTATCAGCTACCTCCATCTCATCTTCAGTCCGGAGGGAGGGTTCGCTGGGGCGCAGGCTGTCCCGACGGATAACGCACCGAGGGCTCTGGCGATGTCGACTGCGCTCATGCGGGAGGAGACGAACTTTGGCTCCAGTCGCTCGGGAACGCCAGGTCCATCAGCCGCGACGTCAAGCCCGCTTTTCACTGGTAGTCTCGCACTCATCAAGGCTGCGTCCGACAGGCTTATCGCTGCCGTTGCAAGGGACGCGATCGACGGGGCGGAGGTGTGGAAGACAATCGCGTTTATGTTGCTCGATGCGCTCGTGCAAGTGAGCAGGACGGATTCGAAGAGCCATGTCGTCCTTACTTCGATGGTAAGGAGTGGGGTGTTGGGGAACTTTGTAAGGGGGATTAAGGAGGAGGATGGGAGGTTGATGGCCGTTTTGAGGCCTGATCCTGGTTCGTTGTTCTTCTTTTCCACTGTTCAGGCCAGATGCTGATGATGATGGTGTAGATGACTTGAACCCGCTGTATGTGTACGAAGCGAAGATTTCGTTGTTGATTCGGATCGCACAGACGAGGGCGGGGGCGGAGAGGTTGGTGGAGGCGGGCGTGTTGGGGGTTTTGGCAAAGTGCGATTTTGTGGATGCGAGGCCGGAGGCGGATCAGGCGTTCATGGGTGCGTTTATGCTTGTTTGACTTTTATTGGACCTGGACTGAGACGCGTTTGCTGCAGATAATGATAGCTTCTTGCCGTCTGCGATCCAGAGGTATCACCAACTGTTGATGCCTGCGCTGCAGCTTGTGCACTCGTTGAGGGCGACGTTGGGACCAAAGCATGCGACTGTTGCTAATCAGGTAAGTATCCACTTTAATCCTTGCCTTCAGAAACTTACAAATACTGGACAGATCATCGAGTTCCTCGCAGCCCATCGCGATACGTTTGTCATCTTCCTCAAGAGCGAGATGGACAATGTGACGCTGGCGATGATGGAGGAGGTTCATCTCCTTGTGACGATGTGTGGGAGTGTGTTGCATCATGTGCCGAAGGTTGAGCTGGTGAGTCGGGCTTATCTCTCTACCGTTCATCGAGGTCGTGTTGACGCGGTCGTATACAGTCGTCGTCGAATTCGGACTTTGGTAGCGTGCATGCTGCGATCCTGGCTACGTCGGCACGGTACCTCGCCAGTGGAAAGTGGGGCAAACGCCCATATCCACAGACGGATGTGGAGATCGCTGATGCGAATGCGTATGCTACTGGTTCGTTGTCTGTTTTCATCCTGTTCCGTAGTAGCTAACACGTTCGCTCAGGCTACGCCTCGATGACTCGGTTCGACGTCCAGGTTACCAAGAAAGAGCGATTGCTTCACAAGGCGTTCGTCTCGTACATTGGGTGTGCGAGCGAGTTCACAGAGCCGGAGATCTCCGTCGTTCTTTTACCAAATACGAATGTGGTGAGGGCGTCTGAAGAGAAAGGGGGGTCGCGTTACTTAGGTATGTGTCCAGGTGTTTCATGTATTGGTTCTTGTTTCTCACCTCGCTTCGCAGCGACTCTGCCATCCATTGGAGACACCATTGAGGCGCTGAACACTGTATTCGTGGACTGTAGCTCTACGCTGAGGCTCATCTCGGATTTGTCGGCTGAGTTGTCTGCGAAGGAACATGTGAGGGTGGATAACATCAAGGAGGTCCGTCTTCATAGTCCCTTTTTTGAAGGATTGCTGCTGATCTTTCTCTGCAAATGATAGATGATGAACGAGCCGGATCTGGACTTCCTCCAGGATCTGGATATTGGGCAGAAACGTTCTTTGGTGTGCCGTGCCCTGATGAGGTTGCGGGAGGAAGTTATCGACGATGCGAAGGTGCTCCTTGGTACGCGTGCCTATTTACACCTGATTGCTATGTGCTCACATCCTTTCTTCTCCAGGGACGACCGAGATGATACTTCTTCTCCTCTGGCGACACCTATCGTACTTCACCGACGAACAGCAATCTTCCCAACCCGCTCCCAGCCAGCTCTCCGCGTCGCGCTTCCGATCGTCGATGATTTCCGCGATGGCGAGCAGCACCTACCAAACCGCAAGGAACCCGGATGAGTTCAGGGCGGAAGTAGGGAAGAGAATGGAAGGGGTGCTGGGGAAAATAATGGCCATTGAGGAGTCGGTGAGTGTCACTTCCTATTTGCATCGTCTTCCTTAGCTGATAGTTTTGGTGCAGGACTTTGACTCTCTTGGAGACGAGCACAGGTCGAGCAAGGCGTACCTGGAGATCATGGTACGGCGCTTGAGGGACTGCGTGGGGTTGCATGCGCCAGAAGATAATGCACCATTGATGATTGGCATGGGCGAAAATGGTGGGCAGGAGTTTGAGTCGGCAGAATTTTCAACGTCGTTTAGTTAGATGATCTTGTAGTTTTCTCTTACTGTTTATATCCTGTCTATGATATCACCCAAAAGCTTTGTTTTCTACCCTGAATCGTGCGAGGCAAGCTGAGGTGACCCTCAGCCAAGTAAAATCTTTGTTGACTTTGAGCGCAATTGCTTATTGGACGATATGACAAAGCAACGCCCAGCTTTCTCAGTGACTTGATTGACACTCGACACCAATTATACCCAGCAACCAGCTTTTCCTCTTGTCTTCCACCACCTTGCCGTCTGTACGACCACCACCATGAAACTCTCTGTTGTTTCCAGTGTTCTGCTCTCCGCCAGCAGCGCGTTCGCGTTCGACTATGTGATAGGCGTAGGCAAAGATGAGAGGACGGGGTAAGTTCTCCGCCGCACATCGTTGCTGTTTTGTTGGTACAGTGAAACTCATTCAGCTTCTTGGTTGTATAGGCGCAAGGGAATGGGCTTTGACCCTTCCTCGATCCACCCCTCTGCGGGCGATACCATCGTATTCGAGTTCAGGAGTGGAGATCACAGCGCAGTCCGTGAGTACAGCTTCTTTCTCAATGATGGCAACCCTTCGGAGGGCTGACGGCCTCTCCTTTCCGGACATATAGAGTCTAGCTTCGCGAGCCCATGCGCTGGAATAGACGGCGGTTTTAACTCTGGTGTGCAGACGGTGCGTCGGCGCGTGTCAGCTGTGGAAGAGCAACGGTCACTAACCCTTCCCGTTGCGCAGGTTGGTGACGATCTTGAGGTCGACGCGCCAGGTCTTCCTCAGATTCGCTTGTTGGTCAATGATACCCAACCTCTGTGGTGCGTTCCCAGTTGTTACTTGCTTGACTGTTCGCTGATGAGAGGCATCTAGGTTCTTCGACGAGGCGGCTGGGCTGTGCAGGGACGGGGCGGTTTTCTCTGTCAACGTGCGTTTTCTACGTACCAGCACTCCTTAGGCGGAGTTCTGATATTCCATTTGTTTTTTAGCCCACGCAGGAGCAGTCCCCTGGCGTCTTCGTCGAGAACGCGAAGAACTCCCCCGAAACCCCAGCCCCATCCGACTCCGACTCGGAGGACTCAGGATCTCCTGATGAGAGCGCAGGGGGTGATGGACCTGCGCCTACCTCGGACGATTCCGAGGGCGCTGCGTTGAGGGTGGTCGCCGGCATGATATGGTTGGGAGTCCTGGCTCCGGCCTTTATGCTTTAATGGCGTCCACTGCGGCTTACTCAAGGTTTTGGACCTTGTTGCTTGGCGCTTCGACTTCACTTCTTCAATCCGTTAACCATGGACTCAGTATGCTGTTATGCCTTCTCCGGATGGACTCTTTATTACTACCAGGCATTTCCTTGTCTTGTCGCAATCACTCTTCCTACAGTACATGGCAAGTGTATCCTAATGCACTGTGCCGGTTGTCCAGTGACGATACCCTTATCATTCTCGCGAAAGTGTGTGATATTTTTGATATGGCTCTCAGTCAGGCTAGTACGCCTCTTGTATCGCCGCTCGCCTACTCAGAAGCTCCCTTTGCGCGCGTTTCTCGTCGACTTCATGCTCTCTCCCACTTTTCTCTCCTCACCTTTTTCATGAGTGCTAGGAACTTCTACGGCCTCTGGATCAAGACACTGCATCGTTGCACGCTAAAACAGGGACCTCAACTTTATCTGAGTGAAACTCCACAGGGAGGTTCAGGTTGCTGGTATTCGAGAGATCACAGCCGGCTGGTACTCGTAAGTTCTGGTGCCATAGTGAGATATTCAACTACGGCTGGACGTACCTCAGGCTATTTGTTTGACGCGAGAATGCTGAGTTTTCCCCCCTTTGCTTCCTCGCCAACTTCTCGATGGCCGCGGAGGGTTCAGAATGAAGTGATCGTGTCATAATGTGTTGGGTATAGGTGTCTGAGGGAGATTTGGAGGGTTTGTATGTCTTCCGTCGAGTAGAAGTTCCAAAGTAATACTATTCCGGGGACGAGATCTGTAGGTCTGGTATTCGACCTCAACGTAACAGAATAAGAAGACTTTTGAACGGCCTAGAGCACCGTGTGTGAAGTTCGCTAATACTCGAGTCCAAATTCATGTGCTTGGATTTGACTGGCGGCTCTAAGGAGAACAGGAATGTGCTACAGATGTGGGAGTGTGCTCCGTATACGCAACCGAACAACAAGAGCCAGAAGTGGATGTTGACTGCTCTTTAAGTAATTTCATGTATTATGTATTCTTTTTGGTAAAGAAACAAATGCCGCGGTAGTCTGGTGCAAACTTCTGCTGACGGTGCCGCCGTGAGCTTCTGCGTAACGAGAACCGACTCTAACTTCACAAATCAAATTGCGATTCGCCGCATGACCGATAGTCTTGTTTTCGTCCTCCCACCATCACCTCCCTCGATGCAATCAACTATATACCGGTCAGACCACTCTGTAAGTAGATTTTGAGTCTACAGTATACCTACATACCGCACACCCCGATTCAAGCCATATCTCTGTCCAAGAAATCAGCATGGAAGCGACATGTACACAGGGTCGTACATTGTTTGTTAGAAAGGCTCGCAACGTCAGACTGCTTTAGACTACAGTACGGGAGCTGACTGTGAAACGACACGCGTTGATCCTCATGTGGCCGCCATGATTCGACTCACCAGACATATGGAGTAAGAACGTAGTTTATCGCGCTTGGAGTGCGGTAGCGATAGAGCAGCCGTGACAAAAGAGTCGACACCGTGGAGACTAGAATATGTAGTAGACGTCGAGTTGCTAGTCGTACCAACCTCTTCTTGGGTTCTTTATATTTATACAGCACTGATAGAGAAGTCGAGGAAAAAAGCGTCGAGACGACTTCTGTGTTGTGCTGCGAGGAATAATTGACCGCAAGTAGACCGCTGAACGTTGAGTTCAGGACATATATCATGACGATAGATGTATCCACTACCCAGGCCTAGCTTAGTTCGGGCAGAAAGTAACGTACATATCTACACCGGCCTTGTTGCACTGCGACAAGCACCCGTTGCAGCTGTCCGGGGGGAGCCAAGCTACGGTGTTGGGGCACGAAGAGCTCATGCTGTGTGAAGCGTTCGTGAGATCAATAGTCAGATCAATATCGGTTCAAGAAAAGACTTACCATCGTTTCCCACCCTGGCACCCAGCGGGCTCGCCGACCCAAGCGAACGCCATCGGGACCTGCATCGACGGAAGTCGCGTTAGGGTATGTATTCCCAAGAATTCAAAGGATACGTACGTTGTACCCAGAAACACGGGAGATATTGCACTGGTTAAACCCGACATTCGAAAACGTACACTCGAAGAGGGTGCACTTCGCTCCGTCATTGGCTGAACACGAGCCATCTGCGCCCCATGCCCGACCGGCGACCCACTATCATCAACATCGTCAGTTGAACGGAGTCAAAGCTTGTTAGAAGGGTAACACACCTTCTCAGCAACAGTCGCCGTGTACTTTCCCCCCGTCTTCAACGCCGGCCCAGCCTGCGGTTTCGTCTCACCATTCCCTTTCCACTTCGGAGTGATAGTCCTCTGGCATTTGTTCGTGAAACGGATCTGGTGCGTCGCCAAGACTTCGGTGGAAGAGAGGAGTGCGGCGAGACCGAGGGTGAGGATAGTTGGGAGCTGCATTGGAGGGTGGGTGGGGTTAAGGACTGTTGATGCTTGAGGAGAGCAGGTTTTATATACTCACATACGGAGAGAGTGATATAATGTACATGCGCATTCACGATTGACTGAACGTTCGGCAAGCGCAGGCACCTGAACCTTAAATCGTCAACGCGTCCAGACCCGACTCAGTCTTTGCATTCTGTGCAATGGATATGTCGCTCGCACATAACTTATCGCCAGTGTGCATCTCCTATCGTTCTCTGGCATGATGCGACTGCCGACCCAGGTGAGAACGCTGCGCATCCGCAATTGAGTGAACGTTCGGCAAGCGTGGGCACCTGAACCCTAAAATTGTCTGCGCCTCCAGACCCGACTCAGTCTTTTCATTCTGCGCAGTGAACATGCTGCTCGCACTCATCCGTATCGCCAGTGCTCATTCTCTCATTCATACTCCTATCATTTTCTGCCCTGCATTGTAGTGATGTGTAGTGCTGGGTATTGATTGTTTTTGCCATGGTATTGTATCCAAACCATTCACGGGGTCGCCAGACCCCGGATGTGTATGAGTCATTCTTTTGACTTTCCCCTAAGTGAACTCCAGGTAGCCTTCTACCACCTCGCCCTCTCCAGCTGCAAACCAGAATAAAATACAATGAAATACCGACAAATTGCAAGGCCTTTGGTATGGATTGTATACAGACATGTATTTATTGGTATTGTATTCATCGTATGCAAACACAGGATTCAACACCCAGCACTAGTGATGTGACCGCCGAGCTCGAGCCGGGTGAGTTATGCTTCGGTTCGATTCGCGTCAGCTGCGTGCATTAGATCTAGAGGACTTAAGGACCCTGAAGAAGCATAGGAAAGTACATGGCAGGCCCAGGACGCATCGGCTGTGGCAGCTGACCTGCCTCGCCAAGATTCAGGTGGATCGCAGGACCCGCCCTTCGTAGAATCGTGACTGACTCGGGGTGCTATTTGGAGGTACGTGGGAGTTGGGCAATTTAGGCGTTGTGGCAGGAGGTCATGGTTGGTACAGGCAATGTTCACTACTGCTTGGACATCGGAGCGTGATTGGGCCAGGAACCAAGTGATGAGGTCAGTATACTAAGTGATGATTGTCAGTAAACTGGGTGATGGGAACAGTGATCAAGTCAGTGACTCTGAGGGAGAAACTGATGACTGAACGCTCTTCTTCCGGCAACCAATTCGTCGATTTCGTGTCCTGCAGTCTGCACCGTCGAGTTTGACAACAGACAACCATTTATCAATGCTTATTATATTGCTTGCTTGCTTCCGTGGTTCTCTTCGCACTTTGCATGCCGTATCCACATCAAATGCTCCCCCACTCATCTCGTCGCTTGCATCAGAATCGCATCACTCGGTCTATTAGAACTTTTTAACTGTACAAGATTAACCCATTTCGCCTATGGAGCAACTCCTGCTACGTGCATCTTTACCCATGGCAACGCCAAGCAAAACTGGCAGTAGCCCTCAATGCACCACATTAGGTTCCTTCTCCTGTTCAACCTCGCTCTAATGAAACGGCTTCACGTTGCTCGCAACGGTATACATGGTAAATCTCTGGCGTCATGGAGCTCATCACTGGTAGGACGAGCAATGCATACATAAACGTCGCGCTTAAAATCCCTTGCTAGCTTATCACGACTCGATAAACACAGCTTCGACAGATTCCCTCGTCTCCTCCGATCTGGGACCCAGAACAGCGGGCTCAACATGTTCTACTCTGTCACCAAACTAATCCTATACGAGCTACCATCCTCTCTACCGGACGGAAGGCCTCTGTCTCCATTCTCATCCACGGTCAGGTGAGCTTCCTGCGTGTCCATCTTCACGCTAAATGGTCTTCACTGACGTCTTTCCCCTCAGATGTGTACTAAACTACAGGAGACTCGCCTACCACTCCTCCCTAGTCAACCTTCGCGATCTTCAAGCCTTCGGACGCCGCATCGGCGCAAAACCAACTAGTTCTTTCCCCGACGGTTCCCCCAAATGGACACTTCCCATCCTCATCGACGATACTCACCCCGGCGGAAACAAAATCATCTCCGATTCCTACCACATCATCCTTTACCTTGAATCGACCTACCCCGATCCCACGCGCCCTATCTTCAGCTCCCCACATACGTACGCCATCGACAGACTCGCGCAGGTTGCCATCGTGGATATGCTCTTCCCTATCGTGACGAGGATGGATCTATGCGCGAGCGTGAGCGCTGTAGCGCACGTTGACAGGCCGCTTTGGATCCAGCGGTACCTAGGAGGGAGGAACGTCTACGATCTCGCGCTTCCGAAACATTCGGAGGAGTACAAGCGGCTTCTGCAGAAGGCGAGGCGGGCGTTCAGGCAGCTTGCTGGAATCTTGGCGTCTGTGCAGGGGCCGGGGAGACCGTGGTATGGAGGGGAGAGGCCCGTTTATGTCGATTTCTTTTTGATTAGTTTACTGAGCATGGTGCGATGCGTTTTTCCGGACATTTGGAGGGCGGAGTTTTCGGGTCTGGATGGGGGTAGGTTGGAGCAGTATATGGAGCTCGATGCTTGCGCAGAGTTTCTTTCGTTCAGGCCAGGCGTCGCGCGTGCGTATGATTCAAGTTGATGCCACATGTGGTGACGCAGAATTACCACTGTCGCAAGCTGCACCATCCTCAGGCTTTCATGTTAGTATTTCAAGATATCTTCGGTACACACTATTTAGACGTTCTTGCACCATTCGCACTAAATAAAGGCCGCCCTCTACCCTAAAATCTGAGGGCGAGGGCATACTCGGAGACCTGGCACCCGTGCCACGTCTTCGAGCTCACAGCTGAAGCGAAGATGTAAATAAGGCATCCATGGTTGAAACCGCTTTGTGGTCAAGTCTCTGTGAATACGGTGATTCCAGGAGTCTAGATCTTTTTTGAGCTGCTGCCCCAAGGCCACCGGTGCGATTCGTTCGCATTGTTACAGAACGCTTCCCCCTCTGTCGCTAGATGTTCAAGTTGATCATGACGTTGTCGTCAATCCGAGAGCGGCACAAGGAAAGCATGCCGAACTCACTGAATTCTGCGTCCACTATGCTGATTGTTCCTATTTTACCTTTGTTGTTGTTGAAAGCGCCTTGCGCCGCATCTGTTTCAGGCCAAATGTTCTCGACATGAGAAACACATCTTCGACTCGGAGCAACTTGAAGTAGATCAAATCACGCACTGACTCTTGCTCCCCACGCTTTCGTACGATGCCACGGTTTATCACGCTTCGCAAATTTGTTGTCCGTAAACAATTGAGCTTGATGGATCTCGATGGCTTATGTAGGGATGTAATCATCTACTGTACTTCATGATAATGGGATGGCATGACAGGGGGTTTATGTGGTACACAAGTCAGCGCCGACCTTCCTCAAACTAGTACGGAGCGAAGGTATACCATTGCGGCATCGCGTCCTCGTCCTTCCCAAGAAACTTCGCCATCTCCCTTATCCTCTCCACATCATACGCGTTCTTCAGATCCTCCAGCGTGCGGTTTGTGCCTACCGCAAACGCGACCAATCGGAGGTACGGATTGTCCTTCCTCTCTTGTTCATCCGCTGGCCACACCAACCGGGCGATTCCAAGGTTGTTGGAGAGGATCAGGGAGGAGCAATATGTGCGCGCTGTGGATATGAGCTGGCCTCGGGTGGGTTCGCGGCCGGGAGGGATGTCGAATTTTACGTTTCTCGCGAGCCAGTCAACGTACTCATCATCTGACATCACAAAGGCAAAGAGCTTGAACTCCTTCCGCCAGTGAGCGGGTCGTGGATTGGGTAGAATATCTGGAGCAGGGGGTAGTGCAACTAGTTCAGGCCTATTAGTAGTAACCGTAGTCAGTGATTGTTGAGTGAAAGCAGCAGTGAACCAACATGATCGAAGTTACTGTGAAAGGTTGTTTCTTGGGGTCAGATGATCGTTAGAGACAATTTGTCGAAGTTCAACCGTTGGAATCTCGAATATCCCTCATATGGTCCATGGGCAGATATCAGTCGCGCGTTGTCCAATTGGCCTACACTCCTCTCCGTTCCTCAATTCTGCGTAGACCGTCTACGACCCACTAGAAATCGGCAGACAGATGTCATTCCCGATTTATCTTTTCTTGCCGAAGAGACGGCCGGCAAACACACCCTCGTTCTTCCCGACTTCGGAATCATCCACATCATTCTTCAGAGTGGTCTCTCTGCCAAGATCACCCGTCGTATGTGGCATAAACGGAAGTACACGGCAACCCTGTGGCGATCCGCAAACATCAAACGCATCCGCGTGCGCTCCCTCATCGAAAACAAGCGCTCCCCGGGCAACGGACTCATTGGGAATGTGCTGGGGCAGGAGATCAACTCAGGGCTGTTTGCTGCGCAAAGTAGTCTGATTCATCAGACGTCATATGTATTTCACAGTCAATTCGGTATGGGCCAGGAGAGGGTCATTCTCATTGCTGCGTGCGGGGAGTGGTTCATGTGGACCATCATGCTCTCCTCAGACCCCCGTATGGGACCAGACGTACGGGATTTTGCTCTAGACCTGGACCAGGATGACAAGTTGCCGCCTGTTATTGATCCGGACCAGCAAGAGAATCAAGACATGTTGGTCAATGAGGAGGAGGAGGGTGGTGATGTTGATGATGCGGAGGATAACGACGAAGACGGCGATGAACGGGATCCGTCCATACCCGAGCATCTAGAGGACGTGGACGTGGGAGAGGACTGGAACGACATGAAGGCAGAGCTACACGAGAATGCCGAGAATGCCTTGGTTGTCCCTGGAATATGGTCTCCGTGGTATCGTGTTGGTACCCCCGCTTCCCGCCAGGCATTCTTCTTGATCTGTAGGGAGCTAGACTCGGATTGTCGTGCCGATGAGCGCTTTCTTCATCCGCTCCCAGCACCGTTTTCATAATTATGTATCTGTTTACCGTCTGAACAAGCAACGTACTTGCAATCGGGCAGCTCGTTGTTGTGGACTTGACTGGAGCATTGCTCGTCGGAGCCCCGAGAGGTCGCAAGTGAACACCGGTTACGCCCGTGGCTTGAGGGAGAGAGGTGGACTGGCAATGGGGAGCGATATGCTGCAGGATACGCATGGCCGTGGAGCCCTCTCTCTGCCCTCCTCATCTCGTAAGGATCCCAGCGCAGCCCATCCTACTCCCCTCTGCAGCACACCCTTATTCCCTCCTCACCTCGCCACTGATCACGTCCCATCTTCCCAGCCACGTCCCTTCCACCTCTCTCATTCCTGCCCTCCTCCCCTGCACACCCATCTCCGACTCTCTGACCCATCTCCCTCCGCTTCTCGCATGCTCCTCAGCCCTTCCCCGCCGCATATCCATCCCCGGAGACGACACCGCCGCCTATTCATCCCATGAGACCAAAACGCCGCCGTTAGGATCGTTGAGCGCCCTGTCATTGTCAAACCTGTCGCGATCATACACAGAGGGCTGCCCGTCGGAGATCCGAGAGGTCGAAGGTGGGGACCGGCTATGCGCGTTGCTCGAGATGAGCGATAGAACTGCGGGGAAGAACAAGGATAGGTCTCAGCCTCGTCTCTCCTGCGCGGGTCTACATCGGAGGGACGCTCACGGCCCACTAGGCATTTACGCCTCCCGGAAGGAAGGGATGCAGGCTGTGGGATGCTTAGAGACGGGCCGGAGGAGAGGTCAATTCCTAGAAGGCACCAGAGCTGCAAAGAATCGGGATGCAGAAGAATGTGATGGGATAGTGGTGTGTAGAAAGTATGGGAAGGACGGGGATGTTGTGCCGGGCTTTGTTGGGATGGGGATGATGTCGAGTGATTAGATTCGGGCGCAGAGGACGAACATCATTCTTTGTGTGCTGGAAGTTAAAGACACATGGCAAGGTATGCAACCATGATGTTGTCCTGTTCGGAGTCAGAGGGTTCCATGAAGCATCGAGTTGGGTGGTCACCAGTGACCGAAGTTGAAAACTTGGGCAGAAATACAGTTGAAGTTGTGGCGCGGACTTTGCGTGTATTACATTGGTGCCCACTGCCGTCGAGTCTCGACATCGCCGGTGTACGAACAGATCCAGGAGATCTCAATGCGCATAGATCAGCCAGACCATTTTAGTAGTCAGAAAGCCATTGAACATTGAATGATCATAGCAAGCGGGGAGTCTGAGGACGTCGACGTTGGGACAACGTTGATTTCGTACTATCCTGGTCCGCGTGCTCGCATTGCCTCTTGTCTCCCACTTGCATCATCTCGAGCCACACCACATCTCGAGCTCCGGAGTCCCGCCGCTCCGCACTTAATTCTGACTGAACTCCAGAATAATTCTTATGCATCGATTGACCCGAAATTCCCTCGCCTCCTCGGCATTGTTCAATTGCTTCCGTCGCAAATTGTCGCTTGACGTACGTAAAACACATCTACCACCATCACTGTCGTCTTCTCGTAGAGCGCTGATCGAGATGTAAGAAGCATACCCCTCAAGTCGCCGATGCTTCGTTCCCTACTTTTCTCATGCTCCACTACACCGAAGCATGGTGTTAACTCGCTCCCATGCACAACCTCGACACGGATGGGAAGGACATCAGTAGTACGGACGGCGTGCGCTGTATCATTTCCATCGGCACCCCCGACGCAGGGCGCATTTTTCTCTTTGATGTCATCGTACCCTGTCCAGCGAACTCAGCTACGAACATCCAGCCTCTGCTGGATCTGCTCAGTCGTCTCAGGTGAAGCTCATGTGGGTTGGGAGATAAGATAACGTCTAGCTGTCGGAGACCTTTGAGTGCAAGTTGGTCAAAGTTCTGGACCTTCAGATCGTGCAGCTCGTGTCGAGGTGGGAATTTCATAAGGAAGAGGAGAGGCAACGAACTTTTGGGCAGCTAGGCTGCAGAAGGATGACGTATGTAGCTATGCTGCCTGGAGGGACAACGTTCGAGTGCACGCAGCTGAACATCGAGTCTTTGTGGTCTTGAGGCCCTTTTGAGAGCTCGGTACGTGCAGAGGCAATGTGGTTTTCTTATGAGTGCGCTTCCAGGTCTACCATCTGCGCGTTACAGACTTATAATGGCGGGAACAGGCCACCTCACGAACGGGAACATATGGCCAAGGCGATAGAGTGCTTTCGAGCGAGAATGGGATCATTGGAGGTTCATTCCTTATGCTCGAGGGGTCGCTTTCTGCAGCTGAGCTGTTTCTCTACAGACGTCCGAGCTCTTGTAACGCCAGTCACAGACTACGGTACGACACAAACATCCCACCAACATTCGTGTTAACTAACATTGCGGGATCATAGGCTCCTATCCGGGCGCAGGCTACCTCCTCTCCAACCTTCAGTCCACTGGCACCATGTCCGACTACTCCAGGTAAGGTCAGAAACAGTACGTCGTTGCTACTTGGCTCCGCCGCCGAAACTGCTCTAACACACTCTTTTAGAATGGCCCCGGTATCAGGTCATTACCTCGGCACTTCACCTCCCCCTACGCACTCTCAGCCTCGTGCACAGTCACTTTCCAACGTCAACGTGAACCAGAAAACTTGCTCCCACGCACCAAATTCAACGTCTGCCATTCTCGTCTCCCACGTCGGCAGCTCCTCACCGTTTGTCAATCAAGCCCCGTTGTGATTCGAGCCCACGCCTGAAGACGCCGCCGGAGAACAGCAAATGGCGGAGACGTGAGGGAGATGATTGCTCCCAGAACACCGAGAGAAACAAGTGAACACTGTCTGCACTGAGGTCATTAGTGTACTGAGCATGGTGCGGTGAGTTTTTCCGAACATTTGGGGGGCGGAGTTTTCGGGTCTGGATGGGGGTAGGTTGGAGCAGTATAGGAGCTCGATGCTTGCGCAGAGTTTCTTTCGTTCAGGCCAGGCGTCGCGTGTACGTATGATTCAAGTTGATGCCACATGTGGTGACGCAGAATTACCACTGTCGCAAGCTGCACCATCCTCAGGCTTTCATGTTAGTATTTCAAGATATCTTCGGTACACACTATTTAGACGTTCTTGCACCATTCGCACTAAATAAAGGCCGCCCTCTACCCTAAAATCTGAGGGCGAGGGCATACTCGGAGACCTGGCACCCGTGCCACGTCTTCGAGCTCACAGCTGAAGCGAAGATGTAAATAAGGCATCCATGGTTGAAACCGCTTTGTGGTCAAGTCTCTGTGAATACGGTGATTCCAGGAGTCTAGATCTTTCCTGAGCTGCTGCCCCAAGGCCACCGGTGCGATTCGTTCGCATTGTTACAGAACGCTTCCCCCTCTGTCGCTAGATGTTCAAGTTGATCATGACGTTGTCGTCAATCCGAGAGCGGCACAAGGAAAGCATGCCGAACTCACTGAATTCTGCGTCCACTATGCTGATTGTTCCTATTTTACCTTTGTTGTTGTTGAAAGCGCCTTGCACCGCATCTGTTTCAGGCCAAATGTTCTCAACATGAGAAACACATCTTCGACTCGGAGCAACTTGAAGTAGATCAAATCACGCACTGATTCTTGCTCCCCACGCTTTCGTACGATGCCACGATTTCTCACCCTTCGCAAATTTGTTGTCCGTAAACAATTTGCCTTCGGTGACCACTAGTGTTTCGGCCTGGATCAGATTGCGAGTTGAAGCGTTGCATGGGTATAGTATGAGCTCACCGTTCGCATGCCTCAGGTCGGCTAGACCAGCTCCTGTGTTTCCTGTCCAGAGGCCTTGTTTTCCGCCTAGGAAACGAACGACGGATTGCGGATCAGCCTTCTATTTACAGACGTTGCCAATTGACTCACTGAATTTCCCTTTGTCCAACAAAAAGGACAGATTACCGTCTGGTTTGATAGGACTGTACACTTCCTGTATAAACGTGCAGGATTCATCTCAAGATGTTATGTTTACATGAATATGGGAGAACGCACCCTGATCTGGAAGCACGAGCTTTCGATACTTTGCAGGCAACGGGCAAAATCTCCCTCCAATGGTACCTTCTGCAAGCCACTGGAATCAAAGCGGCACTCGTCGTAAAGCGTATTGAGCCTCCTGTTGTGTTATATCAACAACGTGCACGCATGTGAGAGCAAAATCACTTACTTCACTATGTTCGCCAGAGCTACATTGACTTCATTATCGTTTCGATGCTCCTCGAATCGCGTATCCTCTAGCACCAGTGCGATCTCAGTCACAGTTTCGGATATGGATCGGAGCCCTTTGCGGTTATTTCCTGTCAGCTATCCGAGTCGTCCAGCAAGGTGTCAGTCTAAGACATTGGTCTTAAATAAACTTGGATCTAGTGACGGTTCACACGCACAGGATGAATGTGCGCCCAGCGTATGAAGATCTCCACCACCTGAGCTAAATATTGCAAAGATGGCACCACTGTGTACTGAGAACTGCTCGTCAGTTCAACGCATCGAGAGACTACCCTCTCAAGGTTGGTGATCAGAAACGACGGTGTTGCGAAAGTTGAGTCTTCAAGAGACATCCGAAACTCGATGTGGGGATAAGGTGTGGAATTATAACGTTGTCGTTCATGGTCTTTGCTTTTTGGGGGCCATCAATGTTACAGGTCTTCCACTTGAAGGCTGAGCCATACCAAATGTAGCTCGGAGCTGGTGCACCGGTTGCAATTCCGATCTGTAGACCATGAGAACCATAAACAACACCGCTTCAAAATACTGAATTGAACACGACCGGGTGTGTTTTGCGTGTTAGAGAGCAAGATCCCGCGTGTTAACGGATACAGTTCAACCTTCGGGAGTACGTTCCATAGCAAAGGCCGGGTAGTACAAGCAAGCCCCTCTCTGTGTACTAATGATTACCTCCTCGATTAAGACACATAACGGAACCGTTAGAACACACTGGAATCAGTAAATGAGTCGACGCTTGAGGACTGCAAAAATAAGTCATACTTATAACCGCTCCACGAAAGGAAAAAAAGCCGATGCCTTTGTTATCGCAGAGCACATCGCCTTGCGCGACTGTGAGAACTTCAGTACATCAAGGTGAGGTATTGAAACAGAGGCAAACCCACATATACGCCCGTGCTGACCAGAACTATCGGAAGAAGCATCCGATAAATGGTTTCTGCAGCCTATCGATCCCTGTTGGCTCTTAACTAGAGGTACTCGAATCACGCTCAGTAAGCAGTGAACGTATGTAGGCTAGCGAATCAAATCACACACCAGTTGAGGAGAATAAATTGAGACTTCCTCGTCCCGTGTTACGAGTGAAAACGGAACCCATGGACTCTACATGACAGGAGAAACTTTATTTAGTCTCCACTTGATCCAGTGCAAGTAACTTGAGCGGATACGAACCAAGTGTGGACCCGTTCGCGGCGAAAATCGAACTTCGTTGGGAGACAGGTGTGAGAAGGCGCTAGATGCACGGCCCGTTCAGAATGTCAAATCGGACAGGATATATGTCAACTGACTTCAACTTCTGTACACCCCACTTGCACGTCCCGTAACTCTGTTTGGAGATCGTCTCGAAGCGGACATTCGTCCAACACGAAGAGATTCTTCCCAGGACACTGCAGAGATTTCTCTTGTCCAAAGTACAGTTCATCCCGGAATGCGTTGAGGGAGCTAACATCGATCAGCCAAGACAACGAGAGGGCGCACAAACTGTGTATATTCACAAAGCGATTTGGTTAAATGTGCGGGCCACACCTGTGTTCTGCGTCTGCTTGAGCCGTTTTGCTCGCTGTAGCATTGAAATCAGAACCATCAAGGCGTGTTCCACACTATCTAGGTTCCTGGCATTGGCGTCTGTTCGCTGCGACTTCTGTCAGCCTTGTAGCAATCTACGTCTGCACATGCAAGATCACTCACCTCAACGACCTGGAACATGCCCAGAATTAACGTTGCTGCACTTGACAATGTCCGTGCCCAGCCCTGTTGCACGCCTTTGCACTCGTCAATCAGCTCATTGAGGGTGTGTGGAAGACTGCCCGAGCCTGACAAAGATTCGGGGTGACGGTCCAAATTCCGGTGCATCGATATCGGAGGTCAAGGTCAAGAGAGATAGATGGCTTGCTGAAGCGGATGGCTTCTTATACAACGCATGTGAACAACATTATGAGGATCCTGCTACTTTTCGGATCGCGCGAACGGCTAGTGGAGCTATTACGATGAGGTTGATGCATCTCAGATGTCATGCAGTGCGGTTACTTTAAGTAGAAAGCTTTCGCATGTACGTAGCAGCTCCAGCTACGTGTACATGTCACAGACAAAACCTAGCTTCAGCATAAGTGGTAGCTATAGAACCTCTGCTGCGATGCGTAGCACGGGCTTCGAACCCCAATGGATGACTAGAAAGCTGGCTGAGACGAGGACAAAAGCTTAGGAGAAGATCGTGCAGCATAGTCTGAGGCGCTCACGCTTCGTCGAGGCCTTGACCAGCAAGCTCTCCTCCGAACCGTCGATCGTTGAACTGGAACAGCATTCAATCTGGTCATTTAAGCAAGGCGTCCTCGCGGCCATTGCTGTTCGCCTAGCTTGGAACCGTTCACGGGTTGGGTCTCATCTGGTGGCGGAAGAAAGGCTGGTAAGCGTGGAGAATTCATCCACGACGCGAAGGCGAGGTCATCCACGACGCAAAAGCAGAAGTCGTCCACAAGGCACGGAATCGTCGGACCGATACTTGTGTAACAAAGAGCCTTAGTTTTGGTGAGTGAACGAAGATTTTCATTGGCATTTCTGCAGGGATTGCGTCCGGGGTTCAAGTGAGGATTCGAGTCAAGCCTCAAGTGAGGAGAAAAGCCCAACGTTGGTGTTGCAAAGCAGTGGAGACAAAAGGCGAAAGGCAGAGGGCGGCTGGAGATTCATCGCGGAGGCTGTCAGGCAGCACACACGATACCAGGTAGGATGCAGACTGGAAATGCACGGTGTTGACTGCCTTACCTGGCGCAAATGACACTCTTCCCGTCACGAAAAACGGTATTAAGAATCGTTGTATGCACAGGGGAGTTGAACAGACGCGTTCGACAACGGCTCCGCTCTTAGAATGGAATAAACATAGGCTACCGGATACAACCAAGACAAACCAACGACTAGCCACCGACATCATCATCAATATTCACGCCAATATGCACGGAAAACATCAAACTCACCTAGGGTAACACCCATTCTCTTACGACGAGAGACCGTATCATACACTCCCCCTTCCCAATGGTATAAACACTACCACCACCAGCCACTCATATCGGCAACAGATTCCCTGCACTCCTAAAAGCCATGCTAGCGCCGAATCGCAGGGTGCTGCTCCCGCCGGGGAAGTAGGCAGAGACGTAGACGACAAGGGAGATGACCTGTAATAAGGAGGAATGAGATGTTTAGCGTATGTCAAAGAGGATGGGGAGAGGTGACAAGATGAACGGGGGAGAAAGGGGAGGAGGAGGGTCCAGGTGAAAGAGGATGATCAGGAACACGTCGCCCGTGGAGCTGTATGAGCAGAATTCACGAGATACATGGAATATATACAAACGAGACCCCTGAAGCCTCGTTTGGAGAGGAAAAAGGAGGGTCGAGAAGGAAGAGATGTGTAAAAACTGCTTACTTGGATGATCCCAGAAATCATCGAGCCGAGCCAGGATTGGGACTGTAAAGGGCAAGTCAGCTCCACTGTGCATAGCACGGCGCAGTGGGAGCGCGGAACGCATGGAAAGAAAGCACGTACATGTAGCGAGAAGTACAACGTCATGCCCAGCGACACGAAGTACACCACCGTAAAGGGTAGCCGCTCCTTCGACACAAGATGCTTGAGGTGGTTCAGGGGTCCGATGAGTATCGTGAACCTATTCACGACCCTCATTAGCCAGCGCATCCTGTATCGATCTCCAGTAGCGGATACACATACCCAAACATAACGAGTAAGCTTCCTAGACTGTGCGTCCGTACCGGTCAATACGAGGAAGTCTTATGACAAGAAATCTGAAGTACGCACCTGAAAGCAAGCGCAAACTTATGCGGTCTCAACGCTATCAATGGCAGCGTCCAGAACGCCACAAAAAAGCACACGGCAGCTCCAACCAAGCACCCTCCGAACCCCAATAACCTGCGTCATCGTATAAGACCAGGATCAGCAAACACAATATCTGGCCACAGCTCAAGCAACGTACCTCTCCCATCTCGACAACGCAAACCACGCTTCCTCCTCATTACTCCTCTCTGTACTCCTCAATGGGATGTAATCGCCAGCAACGGTGTTGTAGAACCTCGAGAATGGGTTTCCTCCTGCTGCGGACGCCGAATTTTGTGCCGCGCTTGAATCATCTGTTGTCCCGCGCGCCCAGCGGAATTGGGAGAGGTTTGAGCGGAAGGATTGTTCTGTATTTGGCTGATTCGGTGCCATAGAGTATCTTGAGAAACTGAGTAGATTGGGTGAGGAGGAAGAGGAGACGGCAGTGGTTTGTGGAGAGCAATGACGACTGCCAGCTTTTCTCCGCCGGCCAAATTTGGCTTGCGTGACCTGCCCGTGATCTACAATGTACGGGTCCTGGTCCGCCACCGCTACTAACACTCTCGTCTTGCTCTCATCCCTCTTGCTAACTAACGCCTCTGAACGGATCCAAGCACTGTCCATGAACCAGGATGACAGCTCGCAAATGAGTGACTATATCTGACAAAATACATATTTCACTTCGCCCTTCATTAGACATACTACTCACACAATCTCGAGCCCTACCAATTGCCATATTACAGATCTCTCAACCTCACCCCGCCTCCCGCATCGTCACTTCACTAGCTCGCCTCGTCCATATCTCCAGCCCACCTTCCTGCAACAACTCCAGTCTAGCCTTCTGCTCCGCATCCATGTCCAGCGCTTTCCTCCAGGGGATACATGGATTCTGCAACCATTTATTCGGCGGACGCGGCGGATCATCGCGATGCGGCCAAAGGGTGCCATCAGAACCCCACAGATGATTCTTTCGTTCCGCATGGAAAAGGGCGTTGCTGACTTCTACGAAAACGGATATCGCGGAGTGTGTTCGGGTCGTGATAGCGGTGAGGGTGGACGAGCGCTATGAGTCCGCATGAGGCTAGCTGTGTACCGCCGAAGTGGATGAGGCGTCTGGATTCGAGCATATCGATGACCAAAGCCGTGGGAAGTACCATCCCGCTGATCCTCATGCGAGAAAGGAGAGGAAAGAGATCATGCGAGGGGGCTTCGGTTGACCGCACGAGTAGAGCGATGACGCTGGCACCGTCTGTGTCTTTGTAAGATGTTTGGCCAAAGAAACTGACCCCGAGCTCGTGTATCGCTGTCCAGTGGGCGGTATTGGCAATAATGAAGTCGCATAGGGAATTGAGTTTGGGATCTGAATCGAGGTGAAAAACTCGTAACGTGGGCGCGGACGCCGTGAGAAAATCGCTGAGGGGAGTGTTTGCATTGACAAGCGAGCCGCGATGGGACAGCTGGTCGAGAGCCGGAGCGACGATACTGCAGACAACGCGTTGGACAGGAGGGGAATCATTGAGCAGCAGCTTTTTCAGCGCTGGCAGGAGAATCCTCCGATCGGGCTGTTCTGGAGCGTTCCAAATCCTGTCCCTCCGTCTGCGTGAATTCGAGTTCTTCCAAGCTGTCGAGTTGCGAGAGAATCATGGGCAGATGCTCGAGAATCTGGTCCGCCATGTCACTGATCACAAGCCTCGTGATGCACTGTTTGGGAAAACAGACGAGCAACCGGGACCCTGTGTGTCTGCGGGCCTCCGTACCATAACGCGTCGATGCAGGCGAGCCTTGGCTGGCTATAAAGATTCTGCATGGTCTTGTTTTCATGAGCAATGTCAGCCGGGTCCGTGGTCCCAACGACATGAAGCAGAGGTGCACCCCCAGGCTCGTCCTGTTCGAAAGAGAAAAGGGTGCAGTGGTCGACAATGAGGTGAGTGAGCCGATCCAGCGGTTTGCTTAACGGCGTGTTTGCGAGGACGTGATACGGAGCCCTGATATAGGCAGCGCGGTGGAGATGAGGAAGAATGATACGCAGGAACGGTTGGGCGTGAGCGTTGGCGGACAGGGATTGAATGGTGATGAAGAGGTCGACATCCCTAGATCGCTGAAGTTGTATCTCCACAAGCTCGGCGGCTCTCGCTATGTCCCCCACAGATGACGCCTCGCGATTCTTCCACGGCCGACCACCTGGGACGATCTGCTGTATTGTAGTCACTAACTCACGATGAAGTAAAGGGCGCTCAAGGACGCAAACACCTGTCTCGACATGAATGCGAGACCAGAGCGAGCTGTGAAGCAGACAGACATCTGACCAATGTCTGCAGACTCAAAAAAGCGTCCAAGGTGCGGCGAATGTTATATCGGATAGTCGCACGAAGGTGGCAGAGATAGCATATGCGAAAATGGTGACTAGAACGTCGGGAGGGAGTCTACGGATGGAGGAAGTGATGCTAAAATAAAGATTGACTTCCGCTTCGACAACGGCGAGTTCCTGCAGAGAAAGCTCTAGACGTTCCCTCAGACCATCGATCTCAGTCTTCAGTGAGCTACACGTCGCCTGCAATGTCCGTTGAGAAGCTGCGATCGAATCTCGTTCTTCGTGTGTGGGAATCGCTGTGGTGTGCCGCAGGTGAGGATACCGCTCCATGAGTGAGGACGATGCATTCGCAAATCGTCCATCGTAATTTGTGAGTCGTTCGGTTGTTGGGGAAGGCCTACGAAGGCAAAATGGGAGTTATCAAGATGGAAGTGATGGAAGAGTGCAAGGCGACTAAGACGCCGGAAACTTCTGTGAGAAACGTCACCAATACATTGGGAGGCAGGCGTAATTGTGAGCTATCTATCCACGTCCTCCGTTAAGCCCGTCAAAGCAACTCTCTGGCAGTCAAAAGCGCTTGCTGGTTTGTCGTGCCGTCATTCTTATCTAGAAGAGCTACCACGGCAAGTTGCAATCTTGCAAATCCTTGAACCTCGCCCTCCTTTCGTACATCTCCAATTCACCAGCTCGCCTCGTCCACATCTCCAGCCCACCTTCTTGCAGCAAATCCAGCCTAGCCTTTTGCTTCGCATCCGTTTCCAGCCCCCTTCTCCACGGAAGATGTGGATTGTGCATCCACGAAGCCGGCGGAGGCGGGTCATCGCGATGCGGCCAAAGGGTGTCCTCAGACATCCACGAGTTGTTCATCCGCTCAGCGTAAAAGATTGTGGTGCTGACATGCATGAAGCGAATTTCGCTGAGAGTTTGGGCGTCGTGAAAGCGGCGCGGGTGATCGACACCAACGAGCGTGCAGGATGCTAGTAGCTGCACACCGTCCAGGTGAGAATCTCGACGACGCCTGGACTCGAGCATATCGATCACCAGCGTGGGAGGGAGGACCATTCCCCGAAGAGTAAGATGGGAAAGAAGAGGGAAGGGATCGCTCGGGAGGTCCTCGGTGTTGATAGATGGGCGTACTAGTAATGAAACGAGGTTGCAAGCTTGATAATCTTCGGCTTCTTCCTCAGGGAAGATAATCCCAAAGGAATGTAGAGATTTCCAATGAACGGCGTTCGCAATGATGAAGTCACATAGTATGTTGTCCCTGTTATTGGTTTCTAGCTGAAGAACCTGTAGGTTGGATGCAGAAGCGGAGAGGAAGTCGCCGAGAGTCGTGCGGGAGGAGGAAAGCGAGCCGCTGTGTGTCAGCTGTTCGAGACCTGGCGCGACGATGCTATGTACAATTCGCTGAACACAGGACGCATCACTGACTAGCAGCTTTCTCAGCATCGGAAGGTGTGTTCTCGCCTGGTCCAGCGAGATATGGTGCAGGCCATGCCAAGTCTCCGCTGGCTGCATCATCTCCAATTCCATCAAGTTGGTGAGCTCAGGGAGCATCGGGTGTAGGTACTCGAAAATCCGTTGCGCGGCCGTGTTGCCAATCACCAACCTCGTGATGCGGTGTTTGTGGGAAAGGGGGGAAGGTAGCGGGCATGCTGGCTGCGGGCCTTGGAGAGATATCGCTTCGATGCGGGTGAGCTTCGGCCCGCTATGAAGGTGCTTCATGACTGAGACTTCTTGTTCAAGAGCGCCCGGCTCCCTGGAGTTAGAGACGATAGGTTGGAATGCGAGATCGTTCTGGAAGAAATGAAGGGAGGAGTAGTCCACAATGAGGTGAGTCAGCCGATCCAGCGGTTTGCTCAACGGCGTGGTTGCGAGGACGTGGTACGGAGCTCTGAGATACGCGGCGCGATGCAGATGGGGAAGAATGATGCGCAGGAATGGTTGCGCATGGGTGGTGTTAGGTAGGGATTGGATGGTGATGAAGAGGTCCACATCCCTGGATCGTCGAAGCTGGAGCTCAAGAAGCTCAGCGGCTCGTACTATGTCCTCCAAAGATGGCGTCTGGGTCGTTCTCCAATTCTGGTCGCCTGGGACAACCTGCTGCATTGTCACCACGACTTCCGGATCGCGTAAAGGCCGCTCAAGGACGCAAGCATCGGTGTCGATATAGACACGAGACCAGAGCGAACTGTGTTGCAGACATACGTCTGACCAATGATGACAAACAAGTAAAAGCGTCCAAGGTGCTACGGATGTGACATCGGATAGTCGTATAAGGGTAGCAGGGATGGCATATTCGAAGATGACTCCCAACACATCCGCGGGGAGCCTGCGGATGGACGACGTGATGCTTGCGTGAAGACTGATCTCCGCTTCAATGACGGTGAGCTCATGCTGGGCATGCTCCAATCGTTCTCGCAGTTGACTGAGTTCAGCTTGTAGTGACCGCCGAGATGCCTCGAGTGTTTGTTGTGATGCGACGATTGAGCTATGTTCTTCATGCGTGGGAACCGTTCCGGTGTGCCGTAGATGGGGATACGTGTCCAGACAGGAAGGGGATATCTCAGAAACCGGATTCATCGCAGTGCTTGTAGCCGAAGATACCATCCCCAGACGAATAGGATGAGGCACAACGAGAAGAGGGAAGTCGAGATGAAGGTGATCAAGTTCGTGGTCGGCGACGAACGGCTAACAAATCATTTTCGGGAGAATCGCCCCAAAGTTGTGCTGATTGCTCCTGATTTTGGAGGACATGTCCGGCATTTTGCCCGGTTCTTCGGGCGAAAGACGCGTCTGCGACGAGGCGAAACTTTGCGAAACGTCCACTTCTTCAGCAACATTACGATGAGGATGCACTCGAGCCTCGCATAGGTAGCTATATACGTAGATAACGCCATGCAGACAAGCAACCTCAATCGTGCACCAACCAGGCTTTGAGCTCCATTACTCAAGCAATCGCAAGCGGGTGCTACCTCAACAACTCCTCCCAGACCCTCCCCGCCAATCCCTTCATCGTCCCTTTCCACTCCTCCCCTCCCTTTCCTCCGCCATCACCCCCCGCAAGCATATACGGCACGCCCGCATCTCCACCGTCACTCACACCCGGTACGAGCGGTAGTTCACCCAGCACAGGCAAGCTGAGGCGGTCAGCGACGGAGCGAAGACGGTCGGCCGATCCGAAGAGGTAATGTGGTGTTGTGCAGGAGGGACAGAGGAAGTAAGACTGGTTCATCAGCAGGCCGTTTATCTGTGTACGCCGTCCCATCGCGTCAGTTTCCGAAGGAAGGAAGAAAGGCAGCAACGCACCGGCACACTGATCTTCCTGAACATCGCCACGCTCTTCCTCACATCACTAAGCGCTACGTCCTGCGGCGTCGACACGATCACACTCCCATGTACGTGAGCCAACTGCCCCAGAGTGAGCGGAACGTCGCCTGTGCCGGGAGGCATGTCGATTACTAGGATGTCGAGCGGGGATTGGGTGCCGTCGGCGGTCCAGTCGACGTCGAAGAGGAGTTGTTGTACGGCTTTTTGGACCATAAGACCACGCCAGACTATCGGGGTGTCGGCGGTGGTGGAGTCGCCTGGGGGACCTGCGGAAGGGGTTAGTGGGGTTGATGGAATTGGAGGAAGGAAGCGAACGCACCGGTGCGAGGGAGAAGGTACCCCATGGACATGGTTTGCATGCCGTGGTTCGTTACTGGGATAATACCACCACCTGAATGAAGTCTGTTAAGTACACGAGCATTTTGGCAGCGAAGCGCTACGTACCTTGGGTCAGATTCGGCTCCTCGGCGTTTTGCAGTGCCATGAGCGTAGGCACCGACGGGCCGAATATGTCCAAGTCAAGAATCCCAATGCGCGGTCGGTGCTCCATCGACGCAGGTTTGTTCATAGCTAGAGAGAACGCCAGGTTCACTGCAGTGCGAAAAAGTACCAGAGTCAGACGCGGCTTGTGAGTTGTGTTATAGACGTACCTGCAACTGTGCTCTTCCCCACACCACCCTTCCCACTAGCAACCAGCAGAACCTTCTTAACGTTCGGAATAGCGCGCTTTACGATACCTCCCTTCCGAGGCATAGTTGGCGGTGGACCGCGCTTCGGAAGACCCTAGAAAACGCACAGTGATGCAAGCGTCAGTGTCGTTCCTCCCATCTTGCTCCGTACAACGACTCACCAGTGGGTTCTCATGTCTTAGCGCGGGGAATGAGGAGAATAGCCGGCGCTGTAGCATGGTGGATGATGGAGAGGAGCGTTGGCAGATTTTGAGCAGACCATGCTCCAGAATCTGGGCCAGGGGAGAAGTCAGCATCATTCAAATTATCCACGTGAACGTGTTGGCCGCCCGGCGGCTCCGGGCCGGTGAACCTTCAACCGCACCAACTTGACCAAAACTTACTTGGTGTCGAGTATACGCCCCACTATGTCACGATTTCTCAGTCCATCGTCATCTTGTCTAGAGAAGTATACTCACCTGCGTCACACTGGAACAACCCCTTCTTGTGAAGAACTCAACTCAATTGTAGTGTAGTGTCACAAGAAAGTCTCGAGACGACTCGCAGATTGCTACAGAATGAGGTTGAAGAATTGAGGGAACGCTTGGAGCACGCCCAAGAGGAAATAAATGTCGCGGAGGCGGAGATCAATCTTCAGGCGAGCGTAACTTCTTCCATCCGTAGACTTCCTCCCGATGTTCTGGGGACCATCTTCGCGTATGCGATTCCTGCCACCCTCTTACGTCTTTCCGACATGGCATCCTCGGCACCTTGGACGCTGATGCGTATCTGCATGCATTGGACAGATGTTTGTCTGCTACACTGCTCGCTCTGGTCTCGCATCTATATCGAGACCACCGCTTCCGTCGTCCAGCGGCCGTTGCGCGATCCTGAAGCCATAGTCTCCATGCAGCAGACAGCTCCAAGTATCCAGAGCTGTATACTCGAACCAAGCAATCCATGTGAGCGAGACATTAACAGAGCCATCGAGCTTCTGGAGCTCCAACTCCGGCGATCGAGGGGAGGGGTGTTGACCTCTTCATAACCATTCAGTCCCTACCGATGAACAGCCATGCACAACCGTTGTTTCGCATCATCCTCCCGCATCTTCGTCGCGCCGCGTATCTCAGGGCTCCGTATCAAATCCTCGCAAACACGCCCTCGAACAGCCCGCTGGAACGGCTGAATTATCTCATCGTGGACTACTCATCGCTTAATTCCTGGCAGACGAATCTTACAGTCCAGCCTGCGGTCTCAGACTCGGATGACCTCGATCTTTTTGAACGCGAAGCCTCTCTGATGAAAGATTTGCACAGCACGCCAAATCTCCGTCAACTCGAGGCCTTGTCCCTGGAAGGCCCGCGGTAATCCTCCCCCATCCCTGCTCCCCTTTCTCACAGACATCGCATCACGCGCTAGTCATTGGCTCAACCGCGATTCACCAACATCTTTTCGATTACCTGTATCCGATGCTCCCGGAGCTCGTAAGCTCGGTGGAGCTGGAGATGATGCAGAAATTGGACAGTTGGTCGACGTTGCAGAGCTCGAGGATTCCGACAGGAGAGCCAAGAACACTTTTGCCAATGCTTAAAAAGCTGCTAGTCGACGATGCGGGCGTTGTCCGGCGTATTGTACGCCGCATCGTCGTGCCAAATCTTGAACATCTAACCCATCGCGGCTCGCCTCTCGACCCTTGTGCTTCTTTGAGCGACATGGTCTCCGCTTCTGCACCTGACCTACGGGTTCTTCAGCTGGAAACAAGTGACATCGATGATGCGCCCAAAGCCACGGAGATGTCTCAGTAAGCTCTGTCTATCTCACTAGTAGGTAGCAATGCCCATTGGGCACAACCAAACATCTCCTAGGTGGCAGCACATACCTCTCGACGAGGGCGCATATACGCAAGATTACCACCCACGTGACATACGCAGGTGGACTTTGCTCATACGTTACTATACGCGTATACTTCTTCTATACGCGTACGCAATATGCCAAATTCTCATACCCCCTTGTGGCTGTATGCTGATGAGTGTCGCGGCAAGCTCGGTTGGTCAAACAACCCGCACATTCCCTGGCTGAAGGGCATTGGAAAGGGACGAAGAGCAGAGGGGCAGGCTCGAAGCGCTGCAGGATGGAAGGTTGGAGCTGTGGTTGAGACGCGCGAGGGAGGCAACAATTCGTGAGACGACGGTGAAGCTCAAGAGTTTGGATCGTAACTGGTAGTTGCGAGTCGTGTGTTTATATGTCGTCGTATAAGATCTATCAGCTTCTCGCGCCGAATGGGCCCGGGCTTTGCTGCATCGCTATTTTCCAGCATGCAACTCTGGGCATTGCTCGCCCAAGGGCGAAGAGGAACTGACGAAATCGGAGCCGAAGCCCGGACGCTTGCAACGACAGCAGCGCTGATAGCTTAGTCATTACCTCGGGCTCTTGAACCAAACCTTCGACTCAAGGTCGCTCTGATCACGTCTGAGGAATCCCACTGCGCACGATATCCAAGTGGACGAGGATCTAGCCAGCACCGTCATCGACATGCTAACGCGCACACCCGATATCTTTCGGCAAATCACGTTCCTCGAGCTTCGTGGAATAGTTCCTTCCGTCTCCCGGGTTGTTGACATGCTCGAACTGAGGCGACACCCTGATCGGGATGTACGACTTAAAGAGTGCAACTTGGTCGCACTGCAGTGTAACCATCAGGCCTTTACCAACGACGAGGTAGTCAATTTCCAAGCTCGGACTGCAGCGCTTCGTGCGCATACAAGAGCCCGGCCGTACCCCAACTGGTCCATTTGGACTTCACTAAATGACTTGCAGCCTGGTCCCGATGGCCCCTTGGGGCCTCTCAGGCGGCATTTACATATACCATGGATCGAAGGGATGCAACAGGACCCCACCCAGGTTAAGCGAATAGAGAAGCTCCAGGCAGAGGGATTAGAGTTGTGGATGGATCCACGTTCAACCGTCGATTCTTGGCTGAACGCGTTGCGTGCCGATGCAAGTTTCCAGGCTTATTTACGAAGTTGATCGATGTCGAGACTACTGCATGTAAGCATGTATATGAGTACATGTGCAAGGTTATTACATGTTCTTCTAGTCACCCAATAGCTGTAGCACTGAGTCTCTAATTTACGCCTCTCGCGAGGAACAGACCCGAAGACAATCTCAAGCCATCCTGTAACAACTCATGTGCAAAGTGAAATACCAATGATGATGTCGACCGGCTGTGGCTAGCTTTGTCACGGTCAAGTTCCCGGAAACCAACCGCCATCACCAACTGAGAACGGTCCTCGCACTATCGCCCGTCGACCTCCAGCTATTTGTGCACCCATCATACGCGTTCCTATGGGTCCTGCAGCATCACCTTATGCATCTGCTCTCCAGCAAATTCTGGACCAGCTGCCCCATCTTCGCCACACAGGCGCGATTCCCACCCGTGAAGAACAAAAGTCGATTGTACTCCCCCGCAGATCGCTAGAGGAGAAGCGCCATGCTTTACGAACTAGGCTCGATAATTTGAGGAAGCTTTTAGAAGACGTCGAGAGGGAGCTCGAGGAGATTAGGAGGACTCCACCGCCCACGCCAGCATCGTGTCCCCCTTGCGCCGCATCCCTGCAGATGTTCTCCGCGACATCTTTGCTTATGCCATCCCCGAGGCTCCGGTAAGACTCCGAGATGACAATGTTCTCTCGGTGGGTTTTACTTCGCGTTTGCCGGCATTGGCGCGATGTCTGCCTCATGTACGGCACCCTCTGGTCGCGCGTCTTCGTCGAGATCTGAGCTTCCAATCCAGAAGCCCATATGCCGGTAGACGTAGCTGCCGCATTCAACGAGCACGAGGGAGCGACGCAGATGGATGCTGGCAGAGTAACATGCGCCGCGAGGAGAGCTTTCGCGAAGCACACATCGCGCTGTGATGAACTACTAGAGATCCAGCTGCAGAGGTTTCAGGACCCCAGCTTGTCTATCACCATTGAGGCGCGCCCAAAGATTGACTATGCTCAGCCCTTTCTCCGGATTTTGCTTCCCCACTTGCGCCGCGCCGTCTTTCTTAAGGCACCGTATCACATTCTCGCGAGCCTGCCTCTTTCCAAAGGACTTCTCGAGAGGCTCACCCATATTATGATCGACTACTCGCAAATCAAAACTTATGTCCATGGCATGCCTGCGCAGCCAATTAATCAACACACGCCCATCGACATCGTTGCCCAGGAAGACGGTGTACTGCATCTGCTGCATGCTTTGCCACACCTTACCACTCGAAGCGCCTTGTACGACTGGCCGAAATCCAGAGATGAATGGATAAATTCCAATCATATCAAGAGTAGATGCGTCGGGGCTTCTGGCGGGGTGCTTGATGTTGGGTCGGCTGTTACTATGTGAGTTCTTGTACACATATTGACGTTTTGAGGTTGTTGGAGGGAGGATCGAGTCCTTCTTATTTTCGGCGGATCTGCGCCATGATCAGATCTGTCTTTTCTTCAATACGATGACTAGAGTTGACTCATTCTGGTCGACCGCTTTTTGATACTAGCTTTGACTGCAATGGGACGGTTTCGCAGAAATGGGCGTGGTGGGATGGTTTCACTCTTCGTCACTCACGCCACCACCAAAAAACGACTTTGCATGAACGTAGCCGACACTAACAACTGTAAGTTACAGCTATATATTCCCTTACACTACCAAGGCCTCCGCGCTCACCACCTCATACCAGTCGGAAACGACTCGAAACTCCGCCTCACGAACTGTCACAGCACCGAGGGCTCCGGACACATCAGTACAAACGAGTTATGGTTAAAGCCAGATCACGAGTCTGGTTAATCCATGTGGTTCTCAGCGTCAGCTACATCGGCTTCGCATAACTGTATGTGCTTGGATTTGACAGACGGGTCGAAGGAGAATAGCAATATGTTGCACACGTGGGAGTGTGCGCTGTATCCGAAGCAGACGTATAAGAACCAGGTTTGGTCGTTGACTGCGCTTTAGGTTGTTTGGTTGCGTAGTTGGTGGTCTGTAGTACAGTATGTCATGTACCCTTTTTGGTGAAAACAGGAGTGTCGCGGAAGTCTGGTGCAAACATGTGCTGACAGCATGAATTTATACGAAGCAGGCCTGACGTGGTAGCAGGTTCTAATCTCTTGTCCGTTTTTCCAGTATCTTTAATCCTTTATCCGCTCCCGTTTCTCTTGGTCGACTGTCATTCAGGTCTTTCCAATCCAGGTCGCACTGTCAGATGGAGGGACGTCGTGCTCATCAGCTGACCGCGTCTCGCTTGTTCTCGACCACCACCATCTCTCATCATACGAGCTCACTGTTCTGCTCGAACTCAGCAACACCTACACTCCAAATGGCCACCACGGAATCACTACATAACAATAACGGTAGACTTTCACCACCCCACAAATCTAGTTCCTCTACCCTGGCATCCGCCAACGCCCTCCTCAAATCCCACATCGCGCTCCTCGACCACGCCCGCTCAGTCCAACAAGCCCGCCGAAATGAACTCCAATCACTCTTCTCACAGAGGATACTATCTCCCTGTGTCGACTCCCCACCGGACTCACCGCTCGAGGACGACAATGTCGATGTCTTGCGGCTTCCCCTCGTCCCGGTGTCTCGCCTCGGTGACGATCTGTACGACGACGGCCATTCCGACTTGGATGAGCACGACGAGCCAATGCCCGAGTCGCCTGAGATCACCCGAATGGACCTCCCACCCGCGAAACGAGCCCGAATGAAGCGGTACAAGAACTACGTACCCGAAGAAGAGACGATTCGGAACGATTACTCCCTTCGGTACCTCAACGGCGGAGAATGGCCACAGAACTGGGTATTGGGCGCAGAGCCTGAGAGGCGGTTCGAGGAGTATGTTTTCCTATCTCCCCACCTCTTCTCTCCTGCGAGAACTGACCACAATGACTTTAGATACCCGAAACAGCAGAGGCTGCTGGCACTGAAACGACAATCCGTAGCGGACTACTCCACCCCACCACTCTACCTCCCTTCTTCCCCCTCCCCCTCTTCCTTCGCACATGCGCTCTCCGCCCTCAATCCCACCAAGTTCGACGCGATCCTCATCGACCCACCGTTCTCCCACTCCTTCACATGGGCTGACCTCGCTGCCCTTCCTATTCCTTTACTCGCTGCGGACCCAAGCTTCGTGTTTCTGTGGGTGGGCAGTGGGGCTGGAGATGGATTGGAGAGGGGGAGGGATGTGTTGGCGCGGTGGGGGTATAGGAGGTGTGAGGATGTAGTCTGGGTTCGGACGAATTGGGGGACGTGTAAAGGTCCTGGTGTGCGTGATCTTCCTTTCGTGGGATGAGATGGTGCTGATGGGGACTGGTACAGACGGACCCGCCGACGAACTCGCTGTTTACGAGGACGAAGCAACATTGTTTGATTGGGATAAGGGGGACGGTGAGGAGATCAACGGATTCGTGGTTCGTACACTGTAACATCGGTACGTCATCCCCCTTCGTTCTTCCCTACCTCACCGCACTAGTACTAACACCCACGCACAGACACAGACGTCCTAATAGCCCCCTCCGACCCCTCCGACCCCACCCGCAAACCAAACGAGATGTACACCCTCATCGAGAACTTCTGTCTCGGTCTTCGTCGGCTCGAGCTCTTCGGTCGTCCGAGCAGTATCAGGAGGGGATGGGTGACTATGTTGGGACCGGGGTACTCGAGGGAGGTTCCTCCAGGGGAAGGGAAGATGGACGTCGACAATACGGAACCGACGAAGACCTCAACGCAAGATCCATCGCCATCGCCACCTTCCCCCTCACTCCCCACCTCGCCTACCCCGCCGAAGGAGTTCGGACTAACATTCACACCGCCCCCCACATCCGCACTCTACACACCAGAAACGTACGAACATCTTCTTCGCGCGCTTCTTCCGCCTGCTGTGCTGGCTATGAATCCGCCGCCTCCTAGTTCGGGGACCGGGGCGCATGTTGTGAGTGGTGGGATGGGCGTCGTAGCTCCTACTCCGGGGCTCCCTGGGTTTCCTGGCATGGGCGGTCCAATGGCGACGGGGGGAATGGGCGGCCCTGGAATGAACGGACCCGCCAAATCAGTCTACGTTGTACCCATGACGCAAGAGATCGAAGCGCTCCGACCGAAGTCTCCCGTTCGAGGTGGACCGGGTGGGCGTGGGAGGGGAGGTGGGATGGGTGGCGGTGGCGGAAGGGGCGGTGCGATGGGAGGAGGTGGAGGCATGCATTCCTCGATGGGAGGTGGAGGAGGCATGGGTGGAGGAGGAGGCATGGGGAGTGGTGGAGGCGGGGGAATGAGTGGGGGAGTGCGGTTTGGAACCGGGAGGGCGCAAGCGCAGTCGTTCCAGGTTGGGATGTCCGGTGGCGGAGGAGGAATGGGCGGAGGTGGAGGTGGAGTTGCGATGGGAGGAGGAGGCGCGATGAACACCGGAGGGATGGGAGGAGGGGACAGTATGATCATCGGCGCTGGACCACTCTTCGGGATGGGGGCTAGTGCGTTGGGTGGAGGAGCAGCTGGCATGAGCGAAGGCGGGATGGCCACAGGTGGGATGGGCTCGAACATGGGTGGAGGCGGAGGCGGAGGCGGAATGAATCAACAACAGCGACGTCCATTCACACAAGCACCGCGTCATCTACAACAGCAACAAGGATCCCAGGGTTTCGAAGGCAATAACGCCAACCAGTCGATGATGTGGACCCCGGACGCCATGGGTGGACAGGGGATGATGCCAGGGATGGGAATGGGGATGCCAGGGATGGGAATGGGGATGCCAGGGATGGGCATGGGTATGCCAGGGATGGCCGGGATGGGCATCCCTGGGATGGGCATGGGTATGGGTATGGGTATCCCTGGGATGGGGATGGGCATGCCGATGGGGATGGGGATTAGTCAACAGGGTGGAATGACTCCGAACTTTGGCATGGGAATGGGAATGGGAGGGATGGGGATGCAGAACCAGAACCAGATGTCCTCTGGAGGCATGGACGGCGGCGGCGGCGGAGGAGGTGGGATGCGGAACATGGCGATGGCTGGGAACTTCGGTCAGAACCAGATGCAGCAGAACCAATCGCAGCCAAACCAGAACCAGATGAACAACGGCGGTATGAACGTCTTCCCAGGGATGGGCATGACAGGGATGCACATGGCGAACATGATGCCTGGGATGGCGATGGGGTCTGGGTCTGGTTCCTCGCAGCAGCAGCAGTTTAACAATGGGGGTGGAGGGGGAGGTGGTGGTGGGATGGGACAGTGGTAGTTTGTGAACTTGCGGCTGATTTGCAATGTGTCGTTTACTCTTTTTCTTGCGTATCTATTCGATTCTTGCGTTCTCGCATTGAGGTTTGCAGAGCCTCCACCTGGAGCCGTTCTTCTAACGTGGACGTCTCCCTTACGGATAGAAGTTCACCGAGCGAAGATGCTTTACGCAAACAGACGACGCTACGCGTCTCATGAAGGGGCAGATCTTCAGGGGCGGAAGGGGTTGAAGACGTAGATGGAAGGTTTATTAAGCAAATATAATATGCATAATTACATTGGCTTGTATCGCCCGCTTAGCTCAGTGGTAGAGCGCGCCACTCGTAATGGTGAGGTCGGTTGTTCAATCCAGCCAGCGGGCAGTAAATAGGCAAGAAATCAGCCAACCCTTTTGCTGCTTCCCGGTGATTTCATAGTTCTGGAATCTGCCTTATTTTTGCCCAATGTCTTCTGAACTCCTGACTCGAGAGACTGCATTGGGTCCCCACGTTATCGTTAGATCTCCATTTGATCGCCTGCAGTCTGTAGATACTGACATCTGTACTCGCCTACAGCCCACAGTAATATGCGCCAATGACTGAGCAACGCTAAGCCTATCAAGAAGACTCCAGCAAGATGAGGTGGGACGCCACAAGGTTAAGACCGCGCGCACTCAGCGGCACACGTTTCTGTACCAAGAAGAACACAGATATGCTGTACACGACTAGCTACGCACTTACAAATTAAAGAACGGTCAACGTCCAGATCTGGTTCTTATACGTTGGCTGCGGATACGGCGCACACTCCCACATCTGCAGCATATTCCTGTTCGCCTTCGACCCATCCGTCAAATCCAAACACATCCAATTACTCGGACCCCGGTTCGACGCGCGTGCAAACCATACGTCCCGGATACTTGCGCTAAATGCGTATGGCTTCGCCCAGAGTTCGTCGATGTACGCCAGAGAAACGGCAGTGAAGGCGATGGTAAACAGTTTCATGGCGAGGGTCGCAGAGGAAGGAACGATGGAATCCTTGAAGAAGTCCTGCGCACGTGCTCCTCCTTCTTAAAGTACGCGGCTCACATTGAGTATCGATTGAACGTACATATCTGCCCACATTCTGCGCTTCCAGATGCTTCAAGCGAAGCAGAAGAATCGATGAGTCCGGGAGATCCGCACATGCATACAATAGGCTGGCGATCAGAGGCATCTGAGCCAGCCAATAGAGCGCATGGTTTCCAAACCATTCTGCGCCTGAGGAAGAGTGTCGAGTATCGGCGAGATTGAGACACACGCTGGCGCAGTTGGTGAGACTTATAGAGAAGTTGGACGTGGGTTGTTTGCTGTATTGAGGGAATTCTAGGGTGGAATTTAGCGTTGCTGTAGCCATTCGTACTGATTCACTGTTCGAAGCAAGTAGAAAGATGGGCTCGTAGGTGTGTAAAGAGAGATGATCAAGAGATGATGGTGGTTAGCAGCAAGCGAGACGCGGTCAGATGACGCGACCTTTCGAAGCTCGACTATCGGACTAATGCATAGTAGCCTGTTGTGTAGTGAGAGACGAAGCAGATAGAATGCATCATCTTGAGCAGCGGAATTCATGAGGGGTATTGTTGGATGCCCGAGACTTTCATCCCCAGGCGTGTCCAAATGCAGAGTCACGGTGTTCCTCCTACCCACTGTGACCACCTGCCCTCGTTCGTCAACTTTGGCCAGCTACACAGCATGCATCAACATTATTTGCGACGAACAATCCATGAGAAGAGGATGGTGGGCAACGCTTGCGGATAGAGCTGAAATTAATCGACCGCTTAAACCTTACTAGAGTTTCAGTGTCGTGGTTCCCAGAGGCTGTCGCACACTGAACCAATCAGAGTGATGCTTACACGCAGCTTAAACGACAACGCGGGTTCTCTGCTTACTATGTGTGCTCAGCTGATACTCATACGATTTCGTGTTGCCAACCATGGCGGCCTTCGCAACCGCTGCGCGGAGCTTCTAATGGTGATACTGCCATCGTCACTAAACACCGTGAAGCTGAGCATTGGCAACTGCGGTCAAGATGGGATCGAGAACTAAGAACTAGTATTATCAAAACGTTAACGCGCGTACGGAGCTGATGCTATATGTAAGATGTCATCGCTCAACGTCTCTTCCCTGGAAACACAGAGGGCTATATTCGTCGTCAACGCCTGGCTAAAAAAATTTCACACACACCGGAGCTACGTTTATAAGACCCCAAATTGTGAATGGTTGACAATTCTTCCTACCGTTGCCTCTTCTCCTCGATGAACTTTCTGGTGGATCAGAAGCTACTCGTAAACAAGCCATACGACAACACCACTACTCTAAAATCTCAGAAAAACTACATCAGATACGGCGGAGCATGGGTAGATAATCCCGGCGAGGATGACTGGGACTGGGTCGACCATGCGTCCTGCTGGTAGCAAACAATCTCCCCGTGTACAATGCTCCGTGATTAGGCTTTACCGCTTGACGGAACTTTTGACGATAGAACGAACGGCACGGATATGGAGATACACTTCACCGGTGAGCAAACATTGGCCACTGCGCAGCAGTCGACATTTGATACTGGACATCATGACACTGTCTCTGAGATGGCGCTATAGGCAGGAATCGGCATTTCTGTAGGCCTTCGTGTATATAAAATAATCCAGCATTCGCGAAACTGCGCCTCAGAGGACATCGACTTGGAATTTGTACCTGTGATGGTGGATGGAAGAAGTCCCGAATATTCAATCACATCGGATTACCCCGGGCGTCGGTCCCTAGTAGGCAGAGAGCGCCGCAAAACCGACTACAGCTATGAAACCACTGTATTCATCATGGACCTGGCGCCCGGTGGAGACAAGGATCACATCTACAGACTCGACCAGATACGTCCCCAGATCCGCGATGGTCCCGACTCTTGAAGATGCCTTAACGCAACCGCAGATGCAGCGATCTCATTTTATTTCGCTCTGCCTCAGCCGTCTTTCGAAACGTCCATCAACCAAGATTCCAATAGGCTTTTGGTGTTAGGAAGCTCGATCATTGATTCGACCAGCATCAGCTACGCAGGCGAAGGATGGCTGGACCGAGACCTTGACAAGGGGAGTGTGCTCGAGGTGGCGATGAGCGCTGGATTTCTTGATTTCAGAGGGCTCGAAACTCAGCGTTTCAAGAGTATAAAGATCCCGGGTGAACCCTTCGAATTCACGTTCATTGGTGAGTACTAGAGTTTCCCATTCAGCCAAACAAATTGTGCAGTGCAGAAGACGAGATATGTTTTCAGGAACCTCAGCAAGTTTATATGCTTACCATACATTCGTCGACAGTCCTAGAGGGGACGTCGACGATGGCACGACAAGTGTACTCTCAAATCTATCAGGTGTTCCACTTTTGGTGTCGGTTGATCGAGGAGCACCAGAGCTTCCGTCCGGACCTGGCGTTTACTCCGGAAATCCGATGACCTTGAACCCCACCTTTCAAATTCCAACCTGGAGCATGGGAGATCTTGACCCGGCGTTGTCCACATCGTGAACGTTACTCTGCAGACGGATCGCCGCTTTTACGAGTTCGACCCCAACAAGCAGCTCAGCAATCCCATTGACGGCAACTTCACATTATTAGGGTTTATCTACTCGCCATCGTTTGCGACCCTCGAAGAAGGTCAGTGTTTATTCAAAGAGCTGGCTGCCCCTCGAGCTAGCGAGACCTCTACTTCAGAGCCCGCACCATCGTTGGATCCGAAACCGCCTTCCGCTGGAAGCACCACACCGAGCCCCGTCGGGCCTATCGTAGGGGTGTAACATGCGCTCTGCTCTTCATTTTTCTGTCATTCGCTGTGCCTTGGACCAGACGCCGCCGACATCGTCTTCGCAAGGGCGCAAATATTACTGCTAGTCCGAGTCACAGTACAGGTGAGAGCTGCTTCTGAATGACACGCTATAATCATTGACAAGAGCCCAAGTCGAAGGGCACTGGCAGCACCTGGTCAGACATCGTAACTCTACAAATGAGGTCTTCGTACGGAGACGGCAAGACCATACATGAAGTCCTATCACGACCGGAGAGCGTCACAACCTCAAGGAACTCATCCTTCATTGAACGACCCTACAATTGCAGTGCAGTATCTTAAACGTTACGAGGTTCAAGTTGTTGAAGCGTCGACAAGACAGAATCGAAGCAACTATTTGTACATCGAGCCTGATGGTGGGTGGAATTTTCTGTCTGAAATTTAGTTGACAGAAAACTGAGCCCTTTCAGGTGCTGTTGATGAGACCCGATCCCAGTCCCAGTCTGAGAATCAAGAGGCCCACGTTGTGAGAAGAGCATCGAACAGCGGCTCCGTTCCATCCATGACCCCTGAGCCTCTGGAGATCAGAGGCGTGCTGCGGGATTTGGTCGAGCGCATGAACGCTATAGAGCGACCCCCGCCCTACGTCGATGGTCAAGAAGGTGAATCTCGCCCACATGCTCATGGTCAGTGCTTCACTAACCAACCGCGCCCGTTTGCCTCGCAGAATAGAGATATAACACGTCCTGTCGATCGCTACATCGGGCCTTTTGGACTGCGCGGGCGTGGTCGAGAAACGCTATGTACATGTGTGATTTGAGGAGAATGTTGGCGGATGCGAGGATCAATTCGGTCGATTTCCAGGGTGAATTAAGTTGAGTAGTAGTGGCACTCTGCGTTTCCGTAGCCATTTTGACGTCGTTACTGATACGGAGCTCAAGCGAGATGGTGGTTGAGAGCAAGGGAGACGCGGTCAGCTGATGACCTGACTCCCTCTGACGAAAGGCCTGAATGTAACCACACGTTGAGGAACGAGAGCTCATGAGGGCTTAAACATGTTGGAGCCACAGATGAAAGGCTAATATCTGCTATTACGAGTAAAGGAGGGACAAATCGGCTCTCGAGTACAATAGTACTCGGACAGAGGAACCAGCAAATCGCATCACTGCGCCATCGAAGTGATCGGCACAGTGCGGCACAGTGTGATCGCGCCTCTTCTCCTCGACCACCCCCTCCTCCTCAACACCGATGCAAAGTAGGCTTAATAACACGCTACAAGCATGAGTTCCACCTCAATTCTTTTACATCTCGTTTCTTTTGCACCTCAGCCGATGTAGTCGCCATCTCTGTTCCCCATGCTCGTCGCTTCAGACCCACCGAGCGCAGTCATGTTTTTCTGATCACAGGCCAGTGCGATCTGCGCCGTGGGAAGTCGACCAAAGTCGATATGATGTATATACGATGCCACGATGTCAGTCTTGGCGAGGCTTTGTTAGTTGATTGACTGATTGTCTCGAGGTTCGAAACTTATGTACGTATCTCTCAGGCTTGTCGTCTGCCACTGTTCTGCACTACTAGCTGGTATACATTAGAGACATGAAACGCAACCCACACTCGTAGCATGCAGCATGGCCCACCTGATGTCTTCATTCAATTTCTAGGTGCATTGTATGCGTTCCTGTCATTATAAATATAATCCCCGTTGGCCCGGCATCACTCCATCCATCGTCGACGACAGTTTAGCGCTCTTGCCCTGATACAAAAGGAAGACGGACAGAACTTCGATGGCCTCAGGCGTACCCTATCCCCATCTTTCGTGCACAATATGCTGAACGTTCATGGGCTTCTCGCTGCTTTGTCGTTCGGTGCCTCCCTTTCGCTCGCGCAGACGACCGAGTTCGATTGGACCACGGTAAGTGCTGTCGACCAGAGTTTCATCTGCGTACCCTGTCGGTAACGTTGCGGCCATTCTAGATCACTCCAGGCAGTACTTTGAAGTGGGTTCGCTGCTACGACCCTCCATTCGAGTGTACTCGCTTCAAGGTGCGTTCCTGGCCTCTTCTTGGACCACCAACATCTGACATACGTGTCCTCCAGGTTCCTTTGGACTACTCCAACTCCAAATCCGGCACCGCCGTCCTCGCCCTCCTCCGACTCCCGACGAGCGTCGCTAGAAACTCTACCGCGTACAAAGGCCCTGTCCTGTTCAACCCCGGAGGCCCGGGAGGCTCTGGAGTAGACTGGGTGCTTGGGCTTGGTGGCGCTATCCAAGGTGTCATCGGAACGAACTACGACTTGATTGGTTTCGATCCTCGCGGTACGTCCACCCCTCGAATCCGAGTTGTAGCTCCACTTCCTAAAGTAGCATTGAATCCCAGGTGTCGCACGATCAACACCCAAGATCGAGCTCTTTGCCTCCCAAGCCGAGCAGGAGTATTTCAACCTCGGACCAAACGCCAGTGACATGGAGAAGATCTCCATGGACACGCTCCCTGCGCGCTGGAACAAGATGCAAGAACTCGGAGAAGTAGTGAAGAAGAACGCTGGGGACGTGATTACGCATATGACGACCGACAATGTTGCGAGGGATATGCTGAAGATCACGCAAGTGCATGGGAGGGAGAAGTTGCTTTATTGGGGGATCTCGTGCGTTCTTCTGGATCCCCTGAGCTTGTGAAACAGCCTGTGAATGACGAGGTCGGATATAGGTACGGTACGGTTATTGGAGCGACTTACGCTGCTATGTTCCCGGTGTGTGCTTTGGTCTGATACATGACAAGACGAAGATTCGCTAAACGAACCCCTTTTCAGAACAAGATTGAGCGGATGATGCTAGACGGCAACGAAGACGTCGTCAACGCCTACTACCCTCGTGCGTCTCTTCCTTTCCATTCTCAACCATCACTGTATCTAAACTCTAACCCGCCCGCACCCACAGTTGACTGGCGCGTCCACGCCAAAGACGCCGACAAAGCCCTCCACTGGTTCTTCACCGAATGCGCCGCTTCTCCCGCTTGCGCCGTCCATGAACCTACCGCCGCCGCTGTCAAAACCCGCGTGGACAAGATTCTTGCCTCCGTTGCCGCCCACCCCGTTCCCGTGCCAGGTGGCGGAAAACTCACTCTGGTCGCACTAAAGAGCGTCCTCCTCCTCTCCACATACGAGCCCGTCTCGTTCTACGGCCCAGTCGCTGCAGGACTCAGAGCACTGGAACTCGGCGACCCTGCACCAATTTATGCGTTTGTAGGGGTTAATGGAGATGGGGTGGAGAATGCTGTGGTGTGCACGGATGCGTATAAGGTGAGGGATACGCCGAAGGAGCTTAAGCAGTATGCGAAAGAGATCGAGCCGTATTCGAAGTACTTCTCGAGTTTCGTGGCGTCATTTAGGCTGTTTTGCTCGTACGTGATCTTGTCTATTTTCGTACCTATCTACGAACTGACCTCCTCGATAGTGGATGGAAGATCCACCCGAAGAACTTTGACGGTACGTGTCACCCAGATACCCGCTGTTATTCTTTCCTGATGATTCTCTAGGCCCCATCGGTGGCAAGACCAGCTTCCCCATCTTCTTCGTGGGTAACACCGCAGACTCCGTGACCCCACTTGCTGCGTTCGTCTTCCATCATCGAGTCTTTCTGTTCGCGTTCCCGAGGCTGATCCCACCACAGGGCTTTCACGATGTCAAAAGCATTCCCCGGCTCGCAAGTTCTCACCTACAATATCTCCGGCGTAGGCTCTTGCACATTCATAATTTGCCCTGAAGAACGGTAGTGCTCATAAAGTCCTTGTTTGTTCAGCACACGTCATTCGCCTACCCCTCCCCCTGCGTAATGGGGCACACAAACGCGTACTTCCAGAAAGGCGTGCTGCCTCCCTCTGGGACGATCTGCGACGATGTTGCCAGTGTGATCGATTACTTCCCGAGCGGGTCTGAGGCGGTGACGGCCGCGGAGGTGAAGGAGAAACGCAGGGTACCGGTTAATCCTAGGATGCTCTGGGCTGGTCTTTGAAGTCGAGCAAAGTCGAGGTCGGCAACAATTAATAATAAGGGGAGTTTAGACTAGTATCGTAAGTATACTAGATCTAGAGAGATTTACTATGCTGTGTTCGAGCAGGATCTGAGACGATGATTATGTTCCTGAGCGGTGCGGACGAGAGATAGAGGAGAAAAGTCTCGCGATACTGATTTCGCGCAATATAGTGCTGGTATGGATCGATACTCACGGTACCATCGCAATAGCATCGTCTTGACGAGTTCATAACGTCTCTAGATCTCGCTGATACTCGACACTCTCCCTCAGACACAGAATGGCTTGACATCATACGTTCTGTTCGCTCAGTCTTCCATGTTGCTTCCATGCCCCCCGTCTAATTGCTGGTCTATGCAGGTTGACATGTGTACGCGCGGATCTCCCGGACTTTGTCTTAAATTTCGGGCTGAGGTTTGTTCATCATGATTTTTTCCATACTTATGCACGCAGGCCAACACCAACTCTTTTGATTCGCTTGAAGCGTCTCGATGCGAAGAATGTGGGCAGATGTGTACTCAACGTTCAACCGCTACTCAATGTGCCTCGCTTTCTTTAAAGAAGGAGGAAGTGCGCCGGATTTCCTCAGCGATTCCATCCTTCCTTCTTCTGCCCTCGCCATGAAACTCTCAACCGTCACCTTCGCTGCAATTTCTCTGGCACTCTCTGGCACTGCTCTCGTCATTGAGAAGCGCCAGACGCCCGCTCGAGCCTATCACATTCGTCCGAGTGGCGACACCAGCAATCGCATTGGGGTTTCTGGCGGAGTGCTTGCTGTGGGGTCGGCTGTCACTATCTGAGTGTAAACCTACTTTTGTGGTTGCTAGAGGATCTCCTCCCTGTTTTCGGCGGATATTTGCGATAAGTACAACCTACCTATCTTCGTCCATGCGATAACTCCGAGTGTATTTGATTCTGATCGACCGTTTTGGACACTATAGCTTCGACTGTAATGGGACGCCTTCGCAGAAATGGGCGTGGTGGGACGCCTTCGACCAATCGCCTCTCTTCGTCACCCACCCTACCACCAAAAAGCGACTTTGCATGAATGTAGCTGATATTAACAACTGTACGTTGTGTTCACTCACATGAGTAAGACTTGCGCGCTAACAACCTTTTTCATCTCAGTTAGAAACGGCTCGAAACTCCGTCTGACGAACTGCATCAGCAACGAGGGGATCCAGAAACATTCATCTGGACGAATTATGGGCAAAGGCAAATATCTCTCGTGAAGACATATGGTTCTGGGTGCCATCAAGCTTGGCACCGTACAACCAGATGTGCTTGGATTTGACTGACGGCTCTAAGGAGAACAGGAATGTGCTACAGACGTGGTAATGTGCTTCGTATTCGCAACCAACCTACAAGAATCAGAGGTGGATACTGACCGCTCTTTGAGCGGACTGATTAATGCGTAGCTTAGTAGCGTTGTGTAGCATATAAGCTTAATAGTAATCATGGAAGTATGTGTGGCAGCGTCACGTACGAGGTCTGCAGAGTTGGCTGGGGTGGGGAGTGCAAGAACGCGTGAAGGATCCGACTTGAGCATTCAAGAAAGCAGTTGAAGTATCGATCGACCATGAGAACAGACAAGAAAGAGCAGCGAAAGCACGATAACAGGAGCAAGTGTTGCAAGACTAGTCATCTACGAACAGTGTTTAGGAAGCAGCGGCAGCAGCAGCAGCAGCAGAACCACCGGCAGCAGCGGCAGCGGAACCACCGTCGTTGTAGTTTTCGTATCCACCATATCCACCGTAGCCACCATATCCACCGTAGCCTCCGTATCCTCCGTATCCGCCGTATCCGCCGTATCCGCCGTATCCGCCGTATCCGCCATAACCAGGCTCACGAGCCGTCTGCAAGGTAAACGTCAGGGACACGATGTGTGCGAGTGAAAATGACAACGTGCGAGGTCGCGTGTGGATGCGGCAGCAGCAGCAGCAGCAGCAGAACCACCGGCAGCGGCGGCGGCGGCGGCGGCAGCGGAACCACCGTCGTTGTAGTTGTCGTATCCACCATATCCACCGTAGTTGTCGTAGCCTCCGTAGCCACCATATCCGCCGTATCCTCCGTAGCCGGGCTCACGAGCAACCTGCAAGTAAGAGGTGAGAGGTAGGACGAGGAGAAGGACACAAGAGGACTGACAAGTTCACGCTTCGAAGCAGCGGCAGCGGCAGCAGCAGATCCGCCTGCAGCGGCGGCGGCAGCAGCAGTGGAACCATCGTCGTTATAGTTGTCGTATCCGCCATACCCACCGTAGTTGTCGTAGCCTCCGTAGCCTCCGTAGCCACCATATCCAACGTAGCCTCCGTATCCACCATAGCCAGGCTCACGAGCAACCTGCCGGCCAAAAGATAAGATCTAGAACGAGAAGAGGGACCCGTGGGAACTGACGAGTTCGCGCTTGGAAGCAGCAGCGGCGGCAGCTGCAGAACCGCCGTTGTCGTTGCCATATCTGCCGTAGTTATCGTACCCTCCATATCCTCCGTATCCACCAAAACCTCCATAGCCACCGTACCCGCCGTAGCCACCATATCCGCCGAAGTTGGGCTCTCTGGTAACGAGATTCTAGGCAAGGCAAACGTTGTGAGCACGGGAAGGGAGCAGCGCAAAGGAGAATATTTTACCTCGGTGCTTGGCTTGGGTGCGGGGGACGCAGCTGCAAAGGCAGCGAGGGCGAGAGTGATGAGCGAGACGTTGAGCTTCATGCTGATAACTGTAGAGGTGAAATGAAGTGGTTGATGACGTGACGATGCTACGATGCGATGAGTGGATGGGATGATGAGGATATTACCAGGTTGAACGTAGCTTATATACCCCCCTCCTCCCCGCCTTGGTCAAGCTTGACTCCGCGAGTCTGCGAGAAGAGGGTCCTGGCAATGGGAAGCACCACGAATGAGAGCTCAGTCGCACAGTCAACCGCCTCACTGCGGAGACACCCTCGGCCGTGTCTCCATGTTCCAGATATCCCGACGTGTCTAGCCAACACTGTAAACTCTATGGCCTGTGGAACGCCTGCCCCACGATACGCTGACTACTGTTTTTCCACTGCGAAACTTGACCCGAGACAGCGTTCGCTAATCGCTAAATTTGGAATGTCGTCAGCATGTTGAACAGTAAGCAATCTCGTGAAAAAGGCATCGTGCCTTGATCCTCCACTCAGTGACCAATCCCTCGCAGCTCGGTAGTTTTTCTGCAGCGCCGTCTCGGCTCGGCTCGGAGGGTTGCTGAGACCATGCTCTGAACCGTCAGGCACCGGTGGTGTGGTGGACTCTGGACGTGAGTTCCACCATGACTTCTAGCTGCGCGTTTGAACTATCATTGGTTCAGCATGATCCAGTCAGAAGCATTGGAAATCGCTCACCGGTCTCGTAGATTTTCCGACTCCCAAATCTCCACATACTTCCTTGCTAGGATACGCTCCTTGAACTCGTTTAGCTTAGTATCCGGCACGTCAACATAGAAATCCGACTTCACATCCGTCGAATCGACATCTTCAAAAGCCTTCTTCAGCCGTCTCCTGATCTTGTCTGCTTCTGCTCTGGCGTCGAGCTTCATCGATGGTACGTTCTGCTTTTTAAGAGCGTCGTGGAATTCGCTATCTTCCACATCTCGAGTCTCTTCGCCCTCGACGATACCGTCCCATATGTGTCCGACCTCGGTGCGATTGGTGGGAGCAGGTTCGGATTTCGGCTGGAGGAAGTTGAACTCTTAAAGGAGGGAATCAGGTGAGTTCAAACGACGCCGGTGTAGCAGAGCAAGTCGATGCTGACCTTGTTCATGAGAAGGTAGCTTTACAGTATCTGCAAGTACCAGGGCACGTCAGAAAATGTCATTACAAACGGAGTTAACTCGTTCTACCTTGTTTATCGACTCTGACGAGTCGGTCCTCAGCTTGCGCGTGCTCGAAGATCGCTCAAGGAGTGCGTCTCAAAGTTCGAGTCGACTTCTTCTTCCTCGCTACCGTTCCTGTTCGCGCAAATGTCGGTGGCGAGAGAGGAGCAAGACACGAGTAGACGAACCTTTCTCCGGTAAGTCCTTGAGCACTGGGTTGCTCTCTCGATCCGACAGCCCCACAGCTGAGCCCGTTCGTCGAATGCGACGCGTTGGTGTGCCTGGTGAAGGCTTGATGATGTCCAAGAATCCTACTGGGCGCGTTATATCGTTTGCCTTCCCTGCTACATCACGATTCTCATCGGAGCTAGACGATAAAAGTCGAGTCGAAGCTGAGTTCCACTACGGTTCAGGAGTGATGCTCTAGTAGCGCGATATCTGACTCGTGTAGCCTCACCGTTGCGG
>ML178844.1:123448-267423 GCA_004369125.1 Pterulicium gracile
AGTGAGCCTGCAATTTACGCATCAAGAAGACTCGATTACCAAGCATATACTTACCTAACAATCCAGGTCTTACCCTCCATTACTCACTTGACGAGGCCGCCGCGAACCCATGAACGGCGAGACTTCAATACATTAGTTCTAGGATAGGTCAACTATTCTCTTACATTGGATCCCCTGCACTCTCATATTGTTAGCTAAGTAGGATAGAACATGTACAAGACTCAGTACGGTACCCTTCATCCAAGACAAGCCTGGGCAGGCAGTTCTGAGTCTACTAGAAGAGTTAAAGCGACTATCAGAGAGAGCATTAGGGTAACAGAGTCATAGTAAAATTGCACCGCGGTTAAACTATCCAAGAGCCCAAATAAGTCGCTTCCGAGCAAGGAGCTCTACAGACCCATCACTCACGACGAAACGATCAGAGTGCAAGAAAGCAAGATACACGCATTGGAAACGACGGTACTAGGAGAAGGGAATCAGGAACGCGGGCACGCACCCATGTGTACCATTGAACCCGGCCACTGGCCACCACCGCTAGCCTCTCCTTCACCAACTCCTTCCTCCCTCTTGCCATTGCATCTTCAACTATCCAAACTTATCCACACTACCGCAGAGCCGTCGCATAGACCATAAACACTGCAAAACAACTAGAAGAAAATCAATACAACTAAATCCAGAAGGATGCGCATGAGGAGGCCAAGTAGAACAACTCAGGCACCCACAGCCTCAGGCTAGCCCATAAGAGAAAGACCACTGCCTGAGCGTGTCAGGAACACGGAGAAACAAGGGATAAACAGTCAGGAACAATGACGAGGAGGTACAGGATGTAGCGGACGGTACGGGAGAATGCGGGGCTACGATGGTATAGAAGGAACTAGGTGAGTAGGTAATTTTCCAGGTTATAACCCCGGAGTTGTAGACTCGAATCGATTATCCGTCAAAGGCTGAGGCCAGGACGTCCTAACAATATATTTGTGTGAAAACCCGGTTAAGCTTCTAAGGAAGCCACCTTAGGCCAAGTTCAAGGCAGTTCAAACATGCGTACGCACAAGGGCTCATATTGTTGAGCTCGCCGTTGTTGCTAATCACATTGCCCTGATTTAAAGACTGCGTATTCAATTTGTACTGAGCAGACATCCCTAGTCTCGTATCGTAGCTCAGACGTTAATTTGTAGTCACTAATTCTACTTTGGTTAAGATCTTTTAAGGTCCACTGTTCACCCCCAACCTTTGGTGTTTGTGTTGTGCGCAAGTTACAATACCGACCCCATCACCGCAAATACACCTGCGCAGACCGCAAATGACCGCAAGTCAGGGTACCATGAATGGACCGCAAAATCTAAATGACTACCGCAAGCCCGCATATCGACCGCAAATGACTGTAAATAATTTTGCTGTGCTGAATAACAACATGGTCCGCTCAACAAAGCTTGATGGTGTGGCTGACGGCGTAGCTCTTCACTAACTACCTCATCCGTACTGTAGCTCGGACCATGAACATTCGCAGTCCCACCAGAGAAGCTTCCAATAGAGCAGTCGGAGACCCTGAATACAGTGGATAACGCGTCCATTTGGGATTCGCAACAGCAGATGCTTGAAAGATCTTACCATGCTGGCCCGCGCGTAAGCTGTTTCCAGTGGGTTCTTGACGTTGGTGATCATCTGGAAGAGTGGAACTGAGATGAGGGCATGCTAGAGCGGTACGTCAATGGACTTGCGGATGACTTTATCTCGGCAGAAGAACGAGACGAGGCTATCAAGGTGAGCTAGTGTTGGAACTTATCGGATCAGTCACTCAGAAGTTATAACCCTCTCCGCTACAGCCCGAGCCTAAGTTTGTCCGGTACCAACCAAAGTGTCTCACAAAATTGGAGGAGCTATTGAGGCAGAGTTTGAGAAGGTGAGCCCTCCAGATCTAGAGGACGAGGAGCCAGAGTCAGAGCCAGCGCAAGCGAGGAGTGGTGCAAACCGGAATAGCAAACACTCAGACATCCACCAAACCTCCAAAGAAGGCCCGGAACGAGTGAAGTTCAGACTGGCGAGGCGAAGATCTGGTAGATTATTATTGTGGTTATATCAGGTAGGAAATGGCTTGTAATCACAAGCAAATGGGAGCAAGACGATATCAATGGCAGGAAGGGAGGAGATGGGCGCCCCATGTAGACTCGAGATTCTCGGTAATCGCCGCGATCAGGAAGCTTAAGTGCACCAATTTCGCCGCAGAATTGTGGTGGGAGAAACTTCGTTGAGTAGATGTGCCAAGTCACAAATGCCAGCGTGCAACAACACCACGTACGAACAACCGCATATCTACAGCTTAAGAGTAACCTCCTCATCGTCTCCATACTCCGCCACCCAAGCCTTAATCCCACCCTGCAACACCAAAGCCTTCGTCCGATCGTTCAATCCCGCTTCGTCGACCGCCTCTTGATACCATCTCGCACAGCGATCTCCGCGACCACCTGGAGAGCTAAGTATGTACGCCGAGTGTCAGATTATCCACTTCTCCAATCACATCATGCAAGGATCGAACAAGTACCAGCTGTTGCAGTGGAAAACCACGCTCTCAAACGCGCTGAACATCTTTAGCAGCCCTGGGCGAAGAGTCGGGTACAGGCTATGCGCCGGTGCGTTAACAGCGGAGTGTATCGCCGCGTTCTATCATACACACCGAGTCCAATGTCAGCCGATCCTCATCGCTGGATCACTCTCGATCATGACTCATCAAGTGTGCCCAAGAAGATGGATGATCTATTCACCTCGAAATCCGTCCGGCGCACATCGACCACTAAGAGCTTATGAGTGGTGCCTTCGCCTGCTCGCAGCTTTGCTGCGAGATCCGCGGGGGTGATGGAGTGTACAGGTGTTTTGGGGTTGGGTTGGGGGAAGGCGGCGTGCCATGGTTGCTCGGTCATTGTGATGGTGGTGGGAAGGTATCGATGTAGTCACATGAACTGGAGTGCGTTGCTCACCAACGTCCATCACGATGCAATGGGAGCTCAGGCCTGAGTCCTTGCTGGGTGCTTTTACTACCGCATCCGAAGGGTATCCGCCGCTCCTGGTACAGCTCAACCGGCACGCGCACCAGTAACGCGCACCCTGTTCTCTAGCTTGACATCGCGTTCACTGGCACTGGTGTCCTTCCCGACTTAATATAACGACGTCGATCACCACCAACCTTAATTGACCGACCGATGACATCAGCGCAGGATCTGCAGGGACGTCCTCATGTTACGATTCCTCTATTCCACCATCTCCTCTTGGTGCAACTTAGGTGGCCATGGGCGCCGCGATGTGTATCAACATCAAACTCCTCACCGTCACTGTGTAAGTAATGCGGCGTCGATAGCGGGACCTGTGTTGCTCACTTTTTGCCACCCCACGACTTGCGACTTGCTACATACTTCCCTCGAGTCCAAATTCATCTACACTCTCTCCAACAACGCCTATTTTCAATTCGACGCAGTAGACGATTGCGAGTATGATCACGCTCTACGAGTTCCCCAGTAACCTATCAGACCAGACGCCCATTTCGCCGTATACAGCGCTCATAAGGTCAGTCCAGAGCTCATACCCATCCTACTCCTGTTGATGCAACTCTCTCCCGAGTCTAGAACAGCTCTAAACTACCGCCGCATCCCCTTCCAAAGCGAGTTCATCTCGCCCCGTCATCTCCGAACGTTCGCGCGATATCTCGGTGCGGAGCCTACGGAGATATGTCCGGATGGGGAGAAGAAGTGGACGGTGCCGATTATCGTGGATGATGCGTTTCTTCGGAGGCCGAGTGTTGCAGTGAGTCTACACGAGCAGGACGCGCGGCCAAGTGGGAAAGTGGACGATGTACAGGCGGAGGCGGAGAAAGTTGCACCAACTGGGCTGGGAGGGCTGGAGGAGGGACCATCAGGCGAAGTGTCCCCATTCCTAGCAATCTCAGACTCACTCGCGATCCTACGACACATAGAGAGGGAATACCCAGATCCCGAACGACCGATATTCCCTCTTCCGTCGTCTGCTGCTTCGACGCCTACGGCTGCCACGTTCTCCTCCTCAATCATTGCGGTGGAGACACCGGAGTTTTTTGATGCGCTGTGTAGGCTTTGCGAGGTGTTCGTTGATCCACTTGCGCCGAGCTTCGCACCGGTGGAGGACGAGGAGTTTTGGGTGAACTCACTTGCGACCCGCCGAGCGGCCGGACGTTCCGACGACGACGACGCAGAGTCCTGTACTGATACCGCCGGCCAAGATACTGCGACGCAGACTATCCCGAAGCTTGGTTCCAGCGAGTTCGAGAGCGCCGTACAAGAAGCTCGGAAAGCTCTCCAACCCACTATCTCCCTCCTCCTCCATTCCTCGCCATCACAGGACGGTCCATGGCTCACAGGTCCCACACCAACATACCCCGACTTCATACTTATAGCCTGGCTGCGGACGATCGAGATATGTGCGCCGGTGCTGTATAAGCGACTGGTGGAGGGGGATGGGAAGGCTCTAGGCGTTATCTTGGAGAGGGGGAGGATGTGGGCGAGGTTTGAGAGGACGAAAGAGGAGTGGGAGATGAGTTAAAAGTAACTTGGCGACGTTTATTTCTTGTATGTGATCAACAAGGAGGTGGATCTTGATACACTTTCTTTGCGACTTCGATGTAAGGATCCTTAGATTCAAGCCCTTGAGCTTTTGCTGAGGATGAAGAAGCCTGTCGTAATTTCGAGATTCAAGACAGGGAGTGAAAGGAGTCGCAGCAGCGAGTGGAACGTTTAGAGTCTAAGAATGGAAAGGCCCAGTCTTCGTGATGAACTCGCCCAACGTAGACCGCAAAGCTGTTGACCTGCGGCTGATCCTGCAGTGTGCAGTGTGCACAAGCTGCAACAAAGTCGGGGTAGCCATCAAACTCCACTGACACCGCGGCAATGCGGTCGGTGCCTGGCGTCGCTCATCGTCACGCCTCCGACCTCAACGCATCCCACCACCTCCCGATCTCCTCCTCCTTCTCATCACACCGCCTCATCTCATCTCTTGCCCACCACACTCCAGCTCTTGCACAGAATACCTCAGTTCTCAGAGGACCCCACGAACGACAACGATGAACAGCTCAAGAACCTCCGCCAACGCCGCAGTGCGTAGATTGATGACGGAGTACAAAGCGCTCGTCACGAATGGTTCTCCGGATGGGATGTTCACTGCTGGTGAGTACAGTACGGGACTTTATGGCTGCTGTTAGAGATGGGCGGGGAGCAAGGAAGACTCTGGTGGGAGCAAGGAGGACTCTGGTGGGAGCAAGGAAGACTTTGGTGGGAGCAAGGAAGACTCAGCGCGGGAGTAAGAAATACTCAGCGCGGGAGAACGGAAGACTCAGCGCGGGGGCCTTGGAAGACTCTGGTGGGAGCAAGGAAGATTCAGCGCGGGGGCCTTGGAATAAACGTTCGACCCGAGATGAAACTGACTACTGGAGTGATTATAGGCCCAATATCAGAATCCGATTTCTTCACATGGGAAGTCAGTACCACCCCCTTCTTTCTGGTAGACTCGCGGGTAACTCACGACTCTGATATCCTACAGGCCCTGATCTGCGGTCCTAAAGATACACCATTCGTAAGCCGCCCCGCGTCCTGCCGAGGATCATCAGACGACGAAGCTAATAAATGTTTGTTTGCGTATCTACAGGAAGGCGGAATCTTCTGTGCGAAACTCACCTTCGTGAGTACACTTCCTCACCACCGGTCTCCCCGAAGCCCAGAACATCTTCTATCGCCCCTCCAAGTCTATACTTAATGTCGTGCTCGGGGCCTTTTTATCCACTCTCACTGACTTGCATGCTTCTCTTCTTTCCTTCTCCACGCACGGCGTTCTCCGCTCTTGTATCCTACTGACATCATGATACACCGCCATGATGATACGATACACCACCACGCCCGCACCGACCCTCTGGCGCAACTCGTTCTCTTACGACATCCCGCGATCGTTCCTCCCTTAGCCGCAAGATTACCCCCTCTCGCCGTTCAAGATGAAGTTCGAGCCTCCGTTGTTCCATCCGAACAGTACGTTTGTTTCTATCCTCTATTGCCTCCGAAGTAAGCGAAGCTCATGATGGCTGCTTCTCTTTCCTATCTTCACCGCGTTCTACCGTGTTACTCCCACCCGCCCGTGTCCTACCATCTCACCTCTCACATCTTACATCGCCGCGCACACTCGGACCTCACCGCACGCACACACTCGGACCTCACCGCACGCACACACTCGGACCTCACCGCTCGCACACACTCGGACCTCATCTCGCCCGTATCATTTACCCCTTCCTCAATTCTCATCGATAGTCTACGCCGACGGCAACGTCTGCATCTCCATCCTGCACACGCCCGGCGACGACCCTACTCACTACGAGCAGGCGAGCGAGCGGTGGAGTCCGGTGCAAAGCGTGGAGAAGGTGATTCTGAGCGTTGTTAGTATGTTGGCAGGTGAGCGTTCCTCTGTTCGTTTCCCCTGTTCGTTTCTTGCGGTGGTGAGGTGGGGTGTGCATAGTTTGGCGCTGCGATTTTTTGCGCATGCGTTTCCATGTCCTTCTGTGTCTATTTCCGTTCTCAATACTAACAACGCGTGTCCAGAACCAAACTTGGAAAGCGGCGCGAACATCGACTGCTGTAAGCTCTATCGGGATAACCGCCCCGTACGTCTCGTTCTCATTTCTTTTCTCACCTTCTTCTCCTTTCCCACCTCGGTAACTCATGCTGTTCTTTCGTCGGTGTATAGGAGTACGAGAGGATGGTGAGGGAGTCGATCAAGGAGCAGTTGGGTTTGTAGGGTTTGGGGACAGGGATAGTACAGTACGTCACCACACAGGTTGGGTTAGGTAGCCGGAGTGGAATGTTCTGTTCTGTTTGCAATGTACGTATACTCTAGGGATAACGACGATCTGTTGGGACATTATCCGCTGGTATACTGTAGATACGCCAGAGTACGGGGTATACATACGAGTACGGGGAGTAAGATGGGGAATCGGACCATTGTGCTGGGAGTCGGACTATCACCCAGTTACCACTCGGTCCATGGTAGTTCTGACGACTGAAGCTGGTACGTGTTCACTCCAGCACACACGGTGCCAGCCCCAACATGGGGAGCAGGTAGACGTACAGCAAGTCTCCTGGTAACGTACAACGCGCTGAGGAGTACGAGAGGAGTAGGTCTGACCGGAGTAATACCGCTAATCGTTCACCCGATGAATGAATGTGTGGGGAATGGCCCACACGGTACTGACCCAACGTGGGGGGTATCCCGGAGGTAGCGCAAGACGTCTATGTATATATGCGCCTCCTGCACAACACAACGCTCAACCAAAACCTACGTACTACGAACAATCCTCAACTCGTCTGGCGTCTGTATCCAGTCTACCGAATCTGAACCTGATAGCATATACCAACCACTCTACAGCCTGGTTCGAAATGGCTACGCCCACCAATCTACACCCGCTCATCAATTATCCGGGCTCACCCTGAACGCATCCCTATCACCCTCCTCCCCGAAAAAGTGTCTCCTCACATACGGATTCCTAAACATCCCCCTCGGATCCACATCTTCCAAGACGGCTACGAACTCGTCGAATCTCGGGTATTTCTCCCTCAGATCGGACGGTGTCAGGGAGTGGGCTTTGGCCCAGTGAGGTCTGCCGGAGTGGGAGGAGAGGATACGTTCGAACGAGGCGAAGAGGGAGCGGTAGGGGACTGAGTGGGTGTATGGTCTGACGAGCCAAAAAAAAAAAAAAAGAGATGAGGGGGTGTTAGTAAGGTGTAAGCGGGTGGAGGGAGGGGAGATGCGTTACTTGTACATAACAATCCCTAACCAACACGTTCCTCCCCCCGACGAGCCCTCACTAGGACTCAACCAAATATCATCCGGCGCCGAGAACCTGATCTCAAGTGGGAAATGCGGTCGTATCCCGTCGCTCTTTGCAAACTCTTCGTCGAAGAAGGTACGGAGGGCACGGAGGCAGGATGGGGCGAGGGTGTAGGGGAGGGCCCATTCGGTTGTGTGTTGGGGGTACTAAGATGTTGGTTTGTTAACAACGGAGGTGAAGGGAAGGAGGGGAGACGAAGGGAGAGAGTGAGTGGGTAGGAGGGGGAAAAGCTTACGCGGCAGTTAACGTTAAACACCCTATGACTCTCATCCACATTCACACTCGGCTTGCTAACAAGCCACGCAGCAAAGTTGGATGTCCATGGGTTTATGTACCGAGGGAAGAAGCGGCCGATGAAGAGGAGGAATTGTATAAGGTGGTAGGCGCATAGGACGTCCCAGAACCAGGAGCCGGAGGGGTTGCGGGGCTGCGCGCCAAGACGTGTTAGTGAGGGGAGAGAAGGGAGGGGAGGGGAGAGGCTTACTTCGGAGGTGCGATCGAGACGACTGACGCGTACTTTGTTAGAGGGCTGGAACCACCATAACCTCGTATGCTGTGATGACCTAACGATCGCGTCGAGGTTATCGACGACATCGTCAAAGTCCATCATTTCCTGTGCATCCCGCAGGTTAAACCTCTCCTCCACCTCCATCTCAATATTTAATATCAACCCCGTACTCCCCAACCCGCACAACGTAGCCGTAAACAACTCCTTCCTTTCCCCCGAGTTCGAACACCTCACCTTCCTTCCATCCGCCAAAAGTAAAGTGATAGCGATGACATGCGTCCCGATAACGCCGTACGCGATGCCGGAGCCGTGCGTGGGAGTGGTGACGACGCCAGCGAGTGTTTGGTCTGAGATTGAGCCGAGGTTGGACATGGCTAGGTTGTGTGCTGAGAGGGAGGTGTGGAGATCGTTGAGGACGATACCGCCTTGGGCGATTACGAATTTTTTTTCAGTGTTGATCTAGGCGTCGCAGCGTTCCATGAGCGAATTGCGATACGATGCGGGTCCTAACACAATCACCTCGAGGATCGCTCGCATCCCAGTCATAACCACCATAAACTCCTCCGTACATGCTAGATCACTGGGAGAATGACCCACGCCCGCAGCTCGCACCCTCCTTCCCTCCCGTCGAGCAATCTCGAGTATGATACAGCATTGCTCCTCATTCTCGGGCTTGAAAACTTTTAGCGGTGTACAGGAGAAGGTTTGACCCCAGTTGGTGAATGTTGATTCGGAGGGGGGGAGTGTGATGGGGTGGATGAGATCGTAGAGGTGTGAGGTGGGTGTGCTCGACGAGAAGGTCATGGTCGATGTCGATGTCATGGTCGAGCCCGACATGATGGGGAGGGGAATCGGGGATAGGTAAGTACGCGATGCGCCTTTGGGACTTTATACATCATGATTATTCACCACGCACGCACGTCCGCCTGGATCTTCCTTTTTTCGTCATGACAGAGATTGACAATGAGAGAGACGGTCTCTGAATCGGACTCAGACTCGGACTGATCCGGCTCCGTATGTTTGGCGCCCGGCATCTGCCAGGTGTTGATCGCACGATCGAGAGCGCGTCGACCCCCATTGCAACGCTTCGACCAGATAACCTTTAATTCATTCTAGTAACTCAAGTCCCCGTCAAGCTTCTTTTCTCACCGGCAAGTAGCATAACACGTCCTGATTTACCCGAATTGTTCTCCGCGCTTCTCCCTTCTTCTCAACTCAGGCGTAGAGTTGCTTCGACGCGACAGTGTGCTTCTATCCCGGGTGATGCCGTGATGTAAGTACTTGAGATAAGACTTCCGGAGGCTTTTGACAACGAAACGATGTTCGATCCAGGCCTGCATAGAAACAAGTTCGAAGGGGATGAAATCAACATCCGCCGCCCGGTGTCAGAATCAGATGGAGTCAATTATCGATATACAGGAACGGAGGATGCCTTGATTTGCGCGTGGTGGGAGTACTAGTGGCATTCTGGGCGAGAAGCAGGGAGAGTAAGTACACCGCGGTTGTATGGCATGATTATGAAGATGCGTACAGTAGGTACTTGCGTATGATGCGTTTTTCCGTTCGTATAACAGGGCTCGTGGCTTGTTCCTGCCTTCTACAGCAGTTTTTTTTCCTTCAGGCGGCAGTTCCTGCGAATGTCTCTCGGGATCGACTCGGCGTTCTGCTCATACGCGTACTTGACCATGCAAGTTCCCGTTGCAATTAATCGGTCAAACTCCAAACTCCCTGAAGAGAGCAGTCAATCATGCCCCGTTTCCATATCCAGATCGATTGGGTAAGCGTCGATTCGCGGGCTTGGGTTTGGCAAACTTATGCCACGAAATTTAAGGAGTTGACCATGGTAAATGTGACGCTTAGACTGCAATATCTCCTGGTGCTTGAAGGGGGGGGGATCGTTGCACGCAGCGGGTAATGTAGAGTACATAGAGTACTTTCCTCCCACACTTTCTGTGTGTAAGCAGCATACCCTGAACAGTAAGTCACTACAAACTGACGAGTATCTCCACTGCGGCGTAGCTAGTTCAAATACTCAAACACCACCCTCCCCCACTCCTGTCCCTCACTCAACAATATTCCTCTCACCTCCGCACAATCCAGCTCGACCCCCAGCTCAAACTCTGTCAGTCCAACCCCGCAGAGTCGTCAGTCTATGCACCTGAGTCCCTTCCCAAACATGAACAGACACTCACCGGTGTAGAATCCACCCCCCGATGCGGTGCTTGCGTTTTGCTTGAACGAGGGTAATGCAGCGAGATCGACGTGCCATTTACAGAGGTCGGAGAGCGAAGCTTCGTCGGCGTATCGGTACGTATTTGAGGCGTCGGGAGAGGTGTAGAGTGTTGCGGGGAAATGTGAGTCTGTGTGTGTGCGAGTGGGTAATGATGGGGGGTGAGAGTGTGAGAGGGAGAGCTCGAAGGGAAAGAGGAAACACGTACCGTTCGGTGAAGTCGAGTATTTGCTACGCAGAAACGTCGGCGTTAGCAATCCATGCCCGTGCGTACCTCCCGGAAAGCACCGCGACAGACTCACCAGAACTTCGTCGTGATCCTCTGCCTACGAATAAGTACGATCCAATTAGGTACAGGTCCAGCCTCGGCGTTTGATGAGAGCGAATTTCGTACCCCTTACGCATAACAGCTCCCTTCACCAACAAATACTGCAACCTACCACAACCACAAACACAACCCCGTCAACCACGAACGTTCCCATACATAGGCTCCGAGTCACGCACCGATTCTCACAAACCCTCACTCCCGCACTATTCGTCGATATGTAAGCGGGGCGGAGTTGCTCATCGGCTGGTTCCGCGGGGAGTTTAACCTAGGTAATCAAAGTCAGTATCCACATCGCATCGGGGCCAGAGTGAGTACGAGTATAGAGTGAAGGTGGATAGCCGAGGGTCGAGACTTGCAAACAGATTGAAACCGCAAAATGCCGGGCAGGATCCATGCAAAAAGACACCGAAGATGGGAACGGAATCCACGCGCGCGCCCATCACGATCCACCGATGGCCAATCGCCCAAACGCATAGGACCGGAACGTACCTTCATAACGTACGACCTTGGCGCAATCCCCATCGACCCAATCCCAACTGCACCTCCTGTCCCTGTCCCCGGCCCCGTTCCTGTTCCTTTGCCTAGAGATTGTAAAGCGAACCGCGCGGTTCCGCGGAGGGTGGCTGATTCCGGACCTTCTTCGGTGCTTACTTGGGTACGGGATTGGGATTGGGATTGGGAGGGGGGTGGTGGGGGGCGGGTGATGAGTGGTATTTGGGAAAAGTGGGCCTAGGGGAGGTAATGAGCATTGGGCGAGAGAGTAGGAGGGAGGGGAAGCGGAAGAGGGAGGGGAACGTACGTGAATCCTGTTGAAGAGGTATTCGTTCCCCCCAAAACCACCTACGAGGACGAGACCATCGACGGGGTTGTCAAGAGTTTTGAGGGTGGTTTCGATCAGATGGAGGATCTACAATGTGTCAGCGCGAGACAGTCGTGCAAGTCGAGAGAACGGACTCGGCGCACCTTATCAACGATGGGATCAAACACCTCCTTCCTCAGCCTTTCCCCGGGTATACACAGCTCGCCATTCGTAAGCCCTATATCGGGGTCGTCAGGCGAAGAGGGGTCGAGGTAGGTGAATTGGAAGGTGGTATCTAGTACGACGAGTCCGAGGTCAGCCTGCGAAGAGGATGGGATGGTATGGGATAGTGGGAGATGCAAACGTACCGTCATCCACAAGACCCCTAAACACCGTCTTCGCATGTTGGAACTCATGCAAGAACCCTACCAAACACCCAACCAATCCCACCATCAGCACACACCACGCCACACATCACGCGGAAGACGCACCAGCTAAACTCCCCCCGTCCAGTCGCCCCAATAAACCCGTTACTAAATCAAGGAAGAGCCAATCTAGGTGTACGGAGCCGCAGGTTGGGTCTGAGAGGGCGGAGAGAGAGCCTATTTCGAGGGTGGGGATGGAGGAGAGGGTGCGGTATGTTGTGAGGTCCTGTCGAGAGTAGATTAACGTTGATGAGGGTGAAGATTACGTTGTTGAGGGGCAGTAAGGGAGGGAGGGGAGAGGTACGGTACGTACGACTGATCCGCCTCCTGCGTCGACTAGAGTTTTTGTGTGGTTAGTTGGGTTGGAGATGGGAGGGGGAGAGGGAGAGGGAGGGATGGCGCACCAATCATGAAGCTTTGTGAGGGCCTTAGCCTATATAAGTCAGTGAGGTGGGCGCAGTGGACTGCTGCTGCCTCTGATTCTCTGTAAGAAGGGAAGGGTGTGTAAGAGCCAGACGGACCCGGGAGGAAGGTACTACGTACGTAATCCCCAACTTCAACCTCCCCTTCCACTCCCTATTCTCCGGTCCACTCGGGTAAACCAGATGTGCACGAAGCGCAGCCTCGAGCATGAGTGACCGACCTTCGGCGTCCCACGATGCGGGTGTGGTAAGCCATATATCTGCAGTCTCTACGTCGCACGTCAGCTTCAGAACTAACTCCGGAGAAGAGGATGTCAAAGAACGTACCCAACGCCCCCGCATCCCCCCCAATCTCTCTAATGATCTGCTCCTTCGCATACTCCCACAACCGTCCCAAGTAATCAGCGATAAGGTCGATCGGTTCTTTACCCGGTGGGAGAGGACTTGGAAGGCGGGCATCGGGGGGAGCTTGGGCACGGAGGGTTCGGGGGGAGAGGAAGAGTTTGAACCTGTCCGACTTATGTAAGAATTGGGATTGAAAAGGGGGTAGAGGGAGAAGAGAGCACACCAATCACATTTCGTCGTCCCTTCCATTGGCTGTGCGTTCTTCGCTTCTAGACCCCACGCAAGCACATCTCCTTGTTCGTATAAAAGGCATGTCGGAACTGCAGACATGAGCCTGAGCGCTGATGATAATGTGTACGTGATACGTACTCTTGGGATGTAGCTCGATACTGCCTGGCCATTTGAGAACCTGCTGTACGGCACCTCCTGCTATCCTGGATGAAGCATAGGCCTATATCACCAAGCGTCCATGTCAGCGGATGACATGACAAGATGCTTCGGAGACGTACGACACCAGAGAACGTCGTTCCTAACGTCAACGTCATGAGCCGCTGGCATCTCCCTACCAAAGGGGAGGGAAACTCACCAAAATCAATAGCAACTACAAACCTCCCCTCCTCCACAACAGGCGGTGTAGAAGGCAGCTGTTTGCCTCGCAGACTGGCAGCTGGACCAAGCACAGACTGGCCCCGATGTATCGACGAAGGTGGTACACCGATTACAGACCCACGTACAGATCCAGCGCGTCCGTGGATACTTTCTGCAGGAGAACTGACTTGTCCGAAGGCACTCCCTGTGTGTGTAGGTGATAGTAGCGGTGCCGGACCTCTGTGACCGTCGTATGTCGGTGAAGTTGGATGATTCACGCCCCACTGCGATGGTTGTACACCGTATTCCGAACCATGATGAGAGGCAGACTGTACAGGAGGCGGCTGGGTGAGGGTAGGAAGCACGAACGGGACCGGTGCGATGTTGAGGCCGGGAGACGGTGATGGCTGGGTATTCGTGACCGCGCCCGGGTTTCGAGAGGTGCCCATTGTCATGAGAGGTGTGGCGGAGGTGTGGCTGGCATCGCGCGCGGTCCCACAGCAGCTCATGGTGGGTGTAGGTACGGACGTGTGGAGGTGGGGGTGGGAGTGAGAGTGAAATGAAGGGTTACCAGTTAACGCGCAAACGCTTTGTCGTTCGGATGTTCAGCTCAGGTACCATCATACGTTCGAATTCTATAGACGGATCACCACCAATCATCAAAATCGTCTTGAACGAGATTCACAACTTCTCCAGAAGATCTACAGTATGAAGTTGGCCGAAGTTATAAAGCACGACGTTGACCGTCTTCGACCACGGTCTCGAGCTCAACCTGTCACTCCGTTGCGATCAAGGATCAGGCTCAACCTCATCGCCGTTTCGTGCATCGTCTCCTCCCCAGCCCGTCACACCCACACCTCCAACCCACCAATTTGCAGTGCATCTAGTCTATCCCTCTGCTCCGTGTCCCTTTCCAACGCTTTTCTGCACCGAACACGTGGATTTTTCAAGCGAGTGTCGGACCCAAATAGCCACTTTGCGGCCATAGCGTCTCCTCGGAGTGCCACGAATCATTCCTGCGTTCAGCACGGAAAATTGCGGTGTATGAAGTGCATGTTGCGGAGGGTCGCAGGGTCGAAACAGCGCTGCATAGTAGAGCCCAATAAGCGCGCAGGACGTCAGCTGCACAACGTCTGAGTGCGGATTAGGATTCGGACGTCTGGATTCGAGCATATCAATGACTGGTGCGAGAGGGAGGACCATCCTCCGGATACTGAGATGAGAAAGGAGAGGGAAAAGATCATTCGGCGGATCTCCGGTGCTACTCGCTGGGCGAACGAGCAACGAGATGGCGCGGCAAGCTTGCTCCTTGGTGTCGTCCTTGAAAAAGATAATTCCGAGGGAATGGACACTTCGCCAGTGCGTGGCGTTGGTGATGATGAAGTCGCACAGGATTTTTTCCTCGTTATCTGCTTCCAGCTGAAGAACTTGGAGGTCGGGCGCAGACATAGAGAGAAAGACGCCGAGAGAAGCATGGGCGTCGGAGAGCGAGCCGCGATGTGTAAGATGCTCAAGGCGTGGCGCAAGGATGCCAGATATAATGCGCTGGACGCATTGTGCATCGCTAACCAATAGCTTCCTGAGTTTCGGCAACATTGTCCTTATCTGCTCTGACGGGTTGGACAGCAGGTCTGGCCAGCCCTCCTGTGACGCCGAGTCGACGGGCTGCATCATTTCCAGCTCGACCAAGCTGTTGAGCTCCGACAGCATTGAATGCAGACAGTTATACAGTCGCTCTCTCACCGTGTTACCAATAACCAGCCTCGTGATTCGGTGTTTGTGAGAAAGACGAGAAGGGAAAGGAGAGTATGAGTAGGGGCCGTGATGTTAACAACGCTTCGACGCGCCTGAGCTTCGGCCAGCCGTGTAGGTTTACAGTATGGTAAAGACGCAGCTGTCCGACACGCCAAGATGTCCGTCACCCTTAGCGTTGATCCTATCACTGATAGCCACGGCGTGTGAGCTTCGGTCGCGCAGCGCTGGTCGACTTCCGACTTGCTACCAACGTCTGAGTCGGTCACCGCGTGTCCTCCAATACTTTGGGTACAGCCTACAGGCCATACGACTCTTTAATAGACTTAATATCCGCTCTCCAGAATTGATGGACACATGCATGCCAACTTCTCAAGTGCTAGAGCCCAGTCTTATTGCACTCCGCCGGCGCTGACCCAAACCACTGACCACGGTGTGCAGCCTGCAGCGTCAGCGGCGACTCGAGCTTCCCTGGAAAACAAACACATTGAGATGTTTTACCTGCTCATAATTGCTGCTGCAGCTCGGCTGCTTGCACTCGAAACGGCGACCGCCCGCTTAGTCCAAACTCAACTTCAAGCTTCAAGAGGCTCCTCCCCAATGGCACGGCCTCTGACCGTACGGTCATCCATAACCTTGAGCCTTCAGCAGCAACGCAAACGCGCGCACGCACTATTCAGGGGAGTCTTTGACCTTCAGCCACAGGCGGCGTACAGGCTCTCCTATATCTAGAGGTACATGTATGCACATGTATAAGCTCGCAGCTAATCGCACGCCGACAACACCAATGAGCAACTGGTGAAAGCAGCGGCTAGCAGCCTGAGGTGGATTATGAGATTTGATGCGACGATGAACGAGGGCATTCTGACTACGCCTCAAGTGGGGTGGAGTTCATCGACCGAAACATTGAGGTCGGTGAGTAGATTCGTCCCACCGTATCACGGAGTACATTTTCACGTTCTCCCAGTCCATCTCACAGGTCCAACCGGACGCATGATATGGAACATGTTGCGTTGCTAGAGCAAAGCTACAGGAACAAAGGCCGTGGTAGCGGCGTACAAGCGACGACAGGGGAGAGGGAGAAGGCACTGGCAAGGCTGCCGGCCTTTGGTTCGGCTTGGCTTCGGCCTCCGGTTCGCGGCATCAACGGCTTACCGGCGCGGCCACCGCTCGCGGTTTACAGTCACGGACCTCTTTTCTTTGACTCTCGTTCAGGTTCTCAAACCCATTCTCTCCAACTCAAACACATTTTCGCGACTTCCAAGCTCCCTCACGACAATACGCACGTATAATATGGCAGCAAACCAAGCTCAAAATCTAGCTGGACAGTTGCTGAAGGTGTCAACCGCCTGGCCAAAGGACCCATTTCGCCCAAACCTCCAGCTTCCTGTATTCTTTGAGTCGCTAGCGAAGCATCCCAGGCTCACACCAGCCTCGGTGAAAGCTTCAGAAGCACTTCTCAACAACCGTGTCAGTGCGAAGGTCAGTGCCTTCTTGCTCCAGCATATGCTTGTGCTAGTTTGCTGAAGAACCGCGTATGCAGTATCCGACACCAGAAACGCTATTGCGCCCCAAGTCTATGCCCATGCACTACGACCGGTTGTTGGAGGGATACGAGAAGAGTGCACAGGGAATAAAGAGGCCGTGGTACAAGGTGTTCTTCAACATTTGGTAGATGGTCGGAACGTCGTCGGAATGGAATGGATCTGGTGAGTGAGACTTGTCATTCCAGACCACGGCCGCCCAGTCTCAGCGCTGTAATCTAACTCATGACTACGTTCTAGCCTCCATTCTCCGCGTTTACATCCTTCTCAGAGGTCATCGACCTGCGACACGCTGCTCAGGGGAAGCTCTGAGTCGGCGCCGTCAGCACGCGCGCGCCTCATTGTACGCTTCGCCTCGTGCTAACGCTGCTTAAACCTACATGTATCAACACTGCCCTCGAGCACACCTAATTGCATATCTTATTTGACCGTCCCCTCTTTCCTCCAATCGTCGTCTCCACGTTGTCGCCACACCTCAGCCCGACATTGCCACCCTTCACATGGAGCTCATGGATGAAGCGTGCCCGAACTTTCACTTTCACTCGAACCTCCTGCATACCACGACCTCAAACATCATCATTACCTCCGCGATACATTCTCCTGATCTGTCTGTCTATTTTTCTCAGCATTCCACTGCCCGCCCGTAGCGCCGCGAAGAATTTGAGACAGTGGCCAATCACCAAACACATATCAAGACAAAGAACCAGTCCACCTTGAGCTTCATTCCTTTCCTCCCACCCCCAATCTCCACCCTCCACCCTGCGTAGCCTTCCACCCACTGCTTTGATTTTCTGCATCTCATCATCGCGTATCACAACCATCCTTCATGTCCGTCACGACCACAACCATGTATACCACGAGCGGCACCGATTTCAAACCCGGATACCCCCACCCCACTTCACTAAAGAAGAAACACGGCCTGAGGCCACTCACGGCGCCAGGCTCACAGCACCTTTACAGCTTCATCGACTTCACACCTTCCTCTCGTCACTCGCCTTCCCACCATCACCTTGCGACTCTCGAGGAAGAAGAACCCGAGCCACACCATGCCTTCCTCCCACCCATCCTCATTTCTTCCCACTCCAAACGATCATCCATCGCATCCTCCGTCAGCTCGGATCGTACACTCATGGACACATTGACCGTCTTCTCCCGGGATAGCGACTCGAAGTCGCAGAGACAGAGGCGACCGCACTCGAGCCACTCCCAACCACCCACACAAACGTTCATCTCCCTCGGTCCGACACCCGTAGGACCTATGGTCGTCGATAAGGCGCTGTTGAACGCTCGTAGGCCGGGGAGCAGCTCGGGGTATAGCGTGAAGAGTCAGAGTACTTCCCGATGTTCGAGTGGGAAGGGGAACACGAAGACGAGCCCGACGAGTATCAGCCCTAGGCTGTCAGTTTACCCTGAGGGTAGTCCACCGCCGAAGAGAAAGTCTTCGAAGAGTAGTGAGAAGTTTAGGGATGCGGTGGGGACGAGGGGGAGCTGGTCGGATACTGACTTGAAGGAGTGTTTGGGGTTCGTGGAGAGGTTTATTAATGGGGATGGACATGAGTGTGTGTTGAGAGGAGTAGAGTTGGTGGATAGGGATGGGGACCGGTATTAGGGTGTCGTGATTTGGGCAGAGGGGGTGGGTGTGGACAGTGGATATACCCTTGTTTTGCGCGTTTGCTTCGTCGTGCTTTAGATGTGCACGATGCCATGTGTGGCCATATTCTGTGCTGTTCTTTGTATACCTATTCACATTTGTTGTTACAAACCCTAGAAGGCGGGGAGCACGAGTTCAACGCGTCTTTTTGTCCAGTTTCACGGCCGGTGAAAGAGTCGGAGCCGTAGCGCCGGACTCCTCATTTCGGCATACCTTCGGCTCACTCGCACTACTCGAGTCATCTGGACCGCTGGAACACTTCTTCTAGCGATCAAAAGCTTACTTCGGTACCGCCAGCCTGCCGCTGCACTCCACTGCATCACCAGGCTGAGAAAATGGTTAAAAGCCAGACGAATCCATGCTCCGAACCTCTACGTCTTCATGCACTCTACCAAGATCGTTCTGTACGAGTTAAGCTCTGGCCTTCCCGATGGCAAGCCGCTGTCTCCGTGGTCAACCACTGTCAGGTTCGTCCCACCTCTCTTCATTGACACCCGCACTCTCCAAACCCAGAATCACTCACGATGTCGACCTCAGATGCGCTCTCAACTACCGCCAGCTCTCCCACCGCACCGAACTAATCCCTCTCCGCGCCTTCCAAGCACTCGCAGTCCAAATCGGTGCAAAACCAACGACGACCTTCCCCGACGGTTCACCCAAATACACCACTCCTACCATCGTCGACTCAACCAACTGCACCCCCTCCTCGCCACCGATCGTTCTCTCCGAGTCGATCGATATCCTGCAGTACATCGAGAGAACGTATCCTGATGCGTCTCGTCCGTTGTTCACCTCGATTGCGGTGGATCGTCTCGCGCAGGAAGCGGTAATCGGGATGCTGTTCCCTGTGTTGAACGGGCTGGATATACGCGCTACGTATGCGAGCGTGCCGGATGCTGATAAGCCCACTTGGAGAGACCGTTGGCTCGGTGGGAAAGATATCGACGAGTTCGTGGCGGATAAGAAGTCAGAGGGGTATTTGGACCAGCTGAGGAAAGGTGAGGAGAGTTGGACGAAATGCGCGGGGTATTTGGGCGAAGAGGGGGGAAAGTGGTTTGGTGGGAAGAAGCCGGTGTTTGTCGATTTTTTTGTGTTGGGGGCTGTTAGTATGGTGAGGGATATTTGGGAGGAGGAGTGGGAGGGTACGTTTGGGAGGGTTGGGGGTGGGAGGATGGGGCGGTATTTGGAGGATGGGGAGGAGTATTTGAAGGTTAGAACCGAGTTTGCGTAGAGATGCTGGAGGGTGATGTGGTATCACACACAGTATGTACCTCCATTATCGCACAACGCTATGAAGAATCTATGAGCGACAAACACACAAGGTGTGTAATGGAGGAACGGACCTAGTAGGGCCATGGGTATCACTGCAGCACTTCGTTCGCCTCGTCGTTCCCGTCCATCTTGAGCAAAGCCATCACGTCGTGTGGTGCCTCATAAACTCTCTCCTCCGGCATCAACCCCTCCCTAACCAGATCCTCCCATTCATTACCCTCCAGCTCTCTCCCCACACCACCTTTTCTTCGCCCTGGCTCGATCGCCACCCATTCTCATCCAACCACCGCTTCAAAGCTCTCGCTCGCTCCGTCTCGTCCCTGATTTCGACCACCATATCCTCCACAAACTCCCGCATCAGCGCCCCCGGGATGCCGATCTGGACACTGCGGTATGGTAACTTGGCAAGCGAAGGTGAACGCTCCGGGTCCCACTGCACGCGAACCGAGCCAGCCGGTAAGCCCCCTGTGTCCTGAAATTGATTACCATGAGAAAGAACAGCGCGTCGAAGGAGTGCTAAGAACGAAGCATGAGTAATCCGCAAAGCCAGAATACGACTCTGATTAGCGTCCTTGTATGTGTACCCGGATCGGTACATCATCCAGCTGAACGAGGGCTTGATCCATGTCATGCGGCCTGGTTTGAAGAGGGACGAAGCGTGGAGACGCTGGGACGCGAGGGCTGCGGTGGCGATGGTGTCGTTGTACGCTTGGTAAACAATTATCGTGTCTGCTTCGAAGTGGGCGCGGATTTGGCGGTATGGTGTGGTGGATGGGGAAGTGGGCTTGGCAGTTGGATCTGGGAGGGCCGAAATTGGAAGAGAATGGCGCAAAAGAGGTTGACTGAGAGACTGTAAACTGTGGAGGTGGTGGTCTAGGTCAAGAGGTTCAACATGACAAAGGAACTGAAAAGTGTCCCAACACATTCAGCGCGGGACTATCGTAGTTCTGACAGACATCGGAGTTTCGTCGTGAAGCTTTGAAGCTTGACCCTGTCGATAGGCAAAGATGCCCAGCAGTGCAGTACCACAAGTTTGAAGGTTCAAGCGGCCTGGGTCGAATGGAGGAAAGCGATATCCATTGGTCAACATGGTGGGAGGAAGAGGAGAAACTGGACGCGATCACTCCGCGGGTTAGTTCCTCTTCACCGGACCAACCGCCATGATGAACGTGTTGCTCATCATCTCCATTTTGTCCATAAACGCCGATGAGTCTGTTTATGCTGCGCAATTTCAATCTTGGCCTTGTACCACGATCACGACTACTACGAATCACGGCTAACGACCACCGGGAACGAGAATACCTGGAAAAGGAATGCTGTTCTATGGCGAGCTGGCGATCTGCTTGCTGGCTGGTTTAGCTTGGAGGGTCTCTGCTAGCTCATCTCCAGACTTGAACGATGGATATCACGACCATGCGAAGCTCGACCATAGCCTGACTAGGCATGAAGCTTCTCATGCAGTGAACCTTGGCCGGCATGCAATCCCAGCGGACCATGCACGGCGTGAACTTCCAGAAGATCAGCACCGACCCTCAGGCTCAATACCGGAGCAAAAGGTCAAGCGCGACACCAACAATGACGGGTCGACATTCCTCTGGGCTCTGCAGGATACATACCAAGGAAAGACATTCTTCGAGTGAGTGCTCCGCTTTTACCTGCTTGAACCCCGGCACACGCTCAGCACAACATCTTTCGCAGTGATGAGAACTGGACGTTTTACACCGAGGGAGATCCAACGCAGTGCGTATTCTCCAAACACTCAACAATCCGTCCGGTTGTCCTCATTTTGCTCAACATACAGCGGGACCGTCGAGTACGTTTTGTTCTCAGCCTACCAGTCCTCAGTTTGATGATCCGGCTCACTCTCTCGCTCAGCTACGTCGACAGAGACACCGCAATCCAGGAGAATCTCGTCTTCGTCAACGATGAAGGGCACGCAATCATCCAAGGGGACAACACCACCTGGCTGCAACCCGGCGAATATCGCAAAAGGTACTTAAAATCCCTCATGGTCATGGAGAATCCGCTGAGCTACCATCGGTCATAGTGTTCGAGTGATCAGCAAAGCCGTGTATCAACATGGTCTGTTCATTCTCGATTTAAACAAAGCTCCTTGGGGCTGTGGTGCGTCCCGTCGCTTTGTGCTCTCGCAAACACTGTAAGCTGATCGTTTCTCTTATCCTTCTCTAGGCGTGTGGCCAGCGTTTTGGACGCTGGGGCAAGGTTCTACTTGGCCAGATGTGCGTCCTCGGAGCATTCTCTTGATGTGCTCTCCTCAAAATGAACTCACAACGATTCCGCAGGCAGGGGAGATCGACATCATCGAGGGCGTGCACGACAACCAAGTCAATCAAGTCGCTTTCCATACTAAAGCAGGGTGTTACTTGACGCAGAAACCGGAAGCCGACTTCACTGGGGACATCCACGTTCGCTCATCGTCTTTCTTGGTGACGGCGTACATGGCCCATCTCATCTAAATGTGACTTGCAGAAATACGCTAATGGCACGGACAACCTCGTCTGCGACGGCCTTGTCAACTACAACTCTGGCTGCGCTGTCGTCGAGTGGAATAAAGCCTCTTACGGACCAGAGTTCGATGCTCAGGGAGGCGGTGTGTTCGCGGCGAAGTGGGATGAGAATGGGATCAGCGTCTGTATGTTATCACACGCCTCTCCCCAGATTCACACACCACGAGTCAAGTCTGATTACCTGGATTCGTACAGGGAACTTTTTCCGCGCTGCGATCCCGGACGATATCGTCGACGGCAGTCCAAGTCCTGATACATGGGGCGCTCCGAGCGCATTCCTCTCTCCAGATGGGTGCGAAATCGATAGCTTCTTCTACAATCATACTATCATCATCAGTACGCCCGTTTCTTCTCTTCCCTTCGGCCTGAATTGATCCACTGTGGAGATATAACCTTCTGTGGAGACTGGGCTGGCAACTCGTACGCGACCACCAGCTGTCCTGGAACATGCGCAGAACGAATCATGGATCCGAATAACTTCGTCGTACGTCACGTCTCTTCAAGTGCTCCTTGATCCATCCTTCTCTTCTGCGACGCTGAATGACATTGTGTTGCGCTCAGAACGCCACGTGGAACATCAACTCTCTGAAAGTATACAGGAAGCAATTGTATATCGGGTCGCAAATGGATGGCGCTGCGCGCGAGACGATGCGTCTTGGAGGAGTGCAGTTATTGGGGATTGCGATCATGGGCGTGATAATTGCTGGAGCGCCGATGCTCTGATTCGAGGTGACAGCAGAACACACTGCTCGCAGTGTAAGTGCGATGGAGTGCCGGTGCGATGACCTTGGTTGGTAGCAATAGTCGACACGGTCAACCCGGGCTACCTCAGCCTTGCTGCCCTGGTTGTTAGCAGAAGCAGAGATCTTGCATCGGTACTCGTGCGACAATATTGTATGTATATCACCGTTGACAAACACATTGACTTTCTCTGGATGTATACCGACTTTATACCAGTTGATATTCTCAAAAGCTCGTACGTCCTCCCCATAAGTACTTGCTCAAACTTTGAATTTGCCCAGATAGTAATACAGTGACACGGTCACATGCTCAGGAGGTTGAACGCGATGCGCGTTGTGCCACCGAGCGTGCTGAACAAACAATGCAAACAGAGGAGTCGTCCGATTCAAGGAAAAATAGGTTGTAACCTGAGGTGAATCTTTCCATGGCCCCTAAGATCGACTGAATCAATGGGGATGTATCAACAATGGGTAAACGCGGTTTAGTCTACAAACAGGCCTTGAAGAGCAACGTCGTTCAAACCACCCTTATCAACCTTTTCACCTCCTACGTCGACCTTGTATCCACGGCATCTGTACCCATCTATCGTCTTAAGCATCAAAACGCGCGATGAGCGGTCGAAAACTAACAAAAGCTAGCCCTGCGACACTCCGAAGACGCTCCGAACCGGCCCTGCGAGAGGTGCTAAACGCGTCTAGGAAGCCTAATGATGACGACGCCGATCCTCTCAATAGCACCAGTCCAGTGGCCCAGTCTAGTATCATAAAGGTGAGCAAGACAAAAAGACGTTTTAAAGCATCTGTGCTCGAGAACATCCGCAATGGTGAGTCTACTCAAGCCTGGTGTTGCGTTGGGTTGTAATTGATACTTGCCACACCAGCCTCGAATCGATTTTTGTCCTCTAGCTCCGATGAGAATCGCGATGCATCAAGAACGACCAGCGAAATTGCTCGGCCTGTGGATTTCTTGGACATCATCAAGCCTTCTCCAGGCGCGCCAACGCGTCGCATTCGACGAACTGGCTCGGCTGTGCGTTTGGCAGATTGCGAGAACAACCCAGTACTCCTAGCTGTACCTGCGAAAGGCTCGTCTCTTTGCGTCTCGTTCCTCGATCTCTGCTGACGTTTCCACGTACAGGAACTGTAGCGAGGAATACCAACTCGATTCGGGCTTTGAGGCGTAGCCCTTCTGCAATCTTCAAACACGCGCAAGCTGAAGATCGACTCGTTGAAGTCGATAAACGAGGTAGATAGGGTCAATTTCATTCATTGTGATAGGTCTCTGATGCGCCCTATTATTTACAGATACCGTGAAGATACCGTCTGACGAAAAACAAGGTCAGCCTCAGCTCTATGGGGTTTGCGTCTCTTGAAGCTCACGTTACACCATACAAACAGAGTTCACCTTCCTTCAGCCGAAATCCAAACCTGCTCCCACCATTGTAACGTGTCGCACCGAGGTTGAGCACATATGGGACAACATTGTTGAAGGCGAAGAAGTTAGGGACGTGGAAGACAGCGAGTTCCACGATGCTCTGAAAGAGCAAAACGTACCACCGACGAAGCTCGATGCCAGCGCAGAAGCAGAGGATATCAGGAGACGGCTGGGGGGGGGGCTTTTGAGGACGTCGACTCAATGGATGTGGAGTCGGATTTCTATATTGACGCGCCGGATAATGAGCTGGACGAGTTTGAGGCTCGTATACTTACGAGGAAGTATGTGGAGATTTGGGGGTCGGAAGACTTGCAGGATCGGTGAGTGAGTTCCAACGCTTCTGACTGGATCATGCTGAGCCGATGATAGTCCAAACGCGCAGCTAGAGGTCATGGTAGAACTCACGCGGAAAGAACCTGATAATGGAATAGCATATCGCCTCCACGACCTGCAAGTCGACGTCAAAATGTTCGAGTTGGGAACTCGCCTCCGAAGCCATGCTCCGCGTCCCTCAGCCTTCAGATCGACTACATCAACTCCTCGGCCAGTATTAAATGCAGCGATGCACGAGGCCTTCACAGTTCTAAACTCCGGTCGACGAGACCCCGAGTTCTGGATCTCCTCCAAGAACAAAGACATCGACATCGACTCCCTGCGCCGATACCTGCCCACCACCCCACGAGACGACGAGGACGCCATCACCCTCCTGCCCGGATGGACGTATAGCTGCATGAACACTGGGTTTGTTCAGAACATGTCTATTCCCATCCCAAGACGACTTTTTGGGAAGGAGGATATGAGGCAGTTCGGTATCATCACGGAGGTGAGGCTGGGTCGAGGGCTGCTTGGGGTGGGCGGGGAGGGGGTGTTGGTTGCGTCAAAGGTATTTGCGGCGTCGCATTTTACGGACTCGGTGCTTTCGGAGATGAAGAACAAGTGGTAGATTTTGAATTTGCGCGTGTATTTTGACAGTGTAATGGAATTCCCTGCATTAGCGTGTGGTCATGAGGGTTCTGGACAAGTCAAAGTCGAGCCTGTTCACCGCGATACTTAGAGTGCATAGCACCGGCTACCCACCGGCAATTGCGTTTAACCTTGACATTTTCTCTTTGCTGGCTCCACCATCATCATCGACATAGACAACGGCCCTCTTTTCTCAACTTCCAACTTTGTTTCCGTGTCATCTCCAACTAAGAGAGCACCACTGACTCTGAAGCACATGATCAAGGCGGAGCAAGGTACTTATAGCTGTCTAGAGTATATAGTAGGGCACAACATCTGGGGCCAGTTGGATGGGATTCTTGGGAACCACACAGGCCATACGTGTTACGTCTGCAAATGCTACATCAAAAGGGTCAACATCCTCTTTGTATGCACCTCGTTCTCATAATCTCCTCCAGGCTTTTGATTTGTAGCTACACAAGTTGTGCCAAATGTTGTTGGTGTCCTGTACAATGAAAACTTCTTTGTAGCTCATCCAAGTTGCGGTACAACCCCAACACTCATATCCCTCTAAAAATACAAGGTTCTCAAGGGGGATGAAGCAAAATTACAAGCTGATATATGTGAGAAACTACATCAAAGAGTGCATAGCCCAAATCAGTCATGAGATGATGGAGAACAATAACTGTAATGACAGATGAAAATCACAAGCTGATGCAAAAATAAAGCCAAGTATATCAAAGAGAAGTGATGGGAATGAGTCATAATAGATAAAAGAACTTAGCAAAACCAAGAAAGAGAAGGAATACGCTGCCAGCCTCAATGTCAATCTGCGACCAAAGGGGGGCATACACAGGACAGACATCATGCCAGAGCTTGCACACACGGATAAGTGTCCACGGAGCGGTCAGGGTCATGTTTGTAGGCTGACAGAAGTGGAAGGTGTGGCAAGAGCAAAGATATGGCAAAGTATTTCTGCTGTATAATGGGGAGTTCATGTTGCCAAATATCTTGGTGTATTTCTCTTTTCTATTTCTCCAGAGTTTCTTCTTTTCATCAGCCTGTGATTGTTTGTTGCCATTTTGCATTGCCTTGTGATTGATTTCTGTAATTGTTTCCATCAATGACCTCTGATGTACTTTCTCACTTATACTGGCATGTATTTTGAATATCCCCTTTTCCCATCTTGACCTCTTTGTGGTCTTTGGGAATAGGTGGGTATTTGCTCCGTTGTTGTTTAGCTTTGCACTCTAACTTTGTGGTCTTTGGGAATAGAGCTTTGTATCAATTTGAGTCTACGTCCATATCTTTTAGATTGTTCTTATCCTTTCAGATCTGTTGAGCCCTTGCTCCAGATCCAACCATTGCATTACACTTTGCTGCACCCGCACCTCTGCACTCTCAGCCTTTGCAATCTCACCGTCTTCTTGCAATCAGAGTACAGGACCCTCCTTGCCATTCAAATACAGATGCCAGGACACATGTCCTGTGCAAATTTTCTCATTTCCCTTTCCTTGATTGACTGACAATTGTACAGGCTGAGGGTCAATGGCATTTTCCAAGCATTGGACAGGTGCAGTGCACTCAAGAGCTAGATATCAGCTTGTAGTGTAACTTCCTTCCTGGGGTGAAGACACACATCTCAACTTCAATACCATTGACTCCCTTCTTGACACTGTTGCATAGGTCCCAGAGAAGAGCTTGACTCAGATATTGTGCCCCTGTCTTTGCCACCTCATGCTTTGAAACAGTGTCATTGGGTCAGAGACACTTGAAAATATGCTTGATTAGCGGGTGGCAAGTTAACCTGGTGGCAAGTTGAGGTTGACAGGCTTGATTGCGTTGGAGGAGCTGGAGTTGCGGGATTCTATATTTCTCAATGATGAAGTGGTGGGTGCATTGACAGTACTACAGAAGATGACAGAGAAGGGAGTGCTTGGTTTCCTGCTGAAAGGGAAGGCAACAACAATAAAGAAGAAAGATTGTATCAACAGTGAAAGTGACTGCAGTATGGGGGATTGAGATGTTGGGATGGTAAAGCTGTAGCTGTGAACCTCTTGCTCATTTTTGTTGGTTACTTCTGCATGTTTATGAATCTTCTTGTGTTGAGCGAGTCTCATGAGGTTCTTCCTGCCTGACACCCTTACTGCTTGGAGTATATATCCAAGTTGGATTCCTTTTGGCCTAACTACTCTAGAGTAGGTTGAGCGGTGTTATTGGGATGACTTATCTCATAAAGGTTCAGAGCAACAGCAAGGGAATCAGGCAGCTACAAGATATATTTATATAATGGTCAAATTTTATTAATGCCCGCTTAGCTCAGTGGTAGAGCGCGCCACTCGTAATGGTGAGGTCGGTTGTTCAATCCAGCCAGCGGGCATGTATGCCATCCATAGTGATTTTTGGTTTGCTTGCGCACTGGGCTGCACTGAGCAACAGTTCTACCTTGCTTCCATGGTCAGCTAAACTACACAGTTCTTGCAACCATGTTGTTAGCTTTTTGCTCCCTAAGCAAGTCCTGTGTCAGAGCTGAAGAACAGCTGAGTGTGCAGCTTGCTCCCATGCTAGGTTTGAGATGAGGTGTGTGGTCAATGGTCAGTATCACACCACAGCTTCCAACAACACACCAATTCCTGCTTGTTCTTTGCCTTCACCATCACCATCACCTGATGTATCTCTAGCCATGTATCTCTAGCTCTCAGTATATGTGGCCTAGGTACACCTGGAACATGGATTGGACTTTTCCCCCAGACCTTGTATCTCATTCTCAGTTGTTCAGTTGTTGGAGCAGTCTTGTCTTGTTTAGTTCTCTATTGCATCACCTTTGGTCCCCACTTTCTCTCATCATCCTTGTTCCCTTGGCGGCACCCAGAAAACCACCACACACTACACCTGGATCTCATGTGACACTGTGTTGCCTCTACTGTAAAGCAACTGCAATATATGAGTGTTACTGTCGTTTCTCCATGTTTCTGACGTGCTCAGGCAGTGATCTTTCTTTTATGGGCTAGCCTAAGGCTGTGGGTGCCTGAGCCGTTCTATTTGGCCTCCTCCTGTATGTCTTTCCGGATCTACTTATGTCATTTTTCTTCTAGCCGTTTTGCAGTGTTTAACAGCTTATGCAACATCTCTGGGGAAGTGTGAGTGGTCTACAATGTGATGTCAAGAGGGAGAAAGGAGTTGGTAAAGGTCTCTCTTTCTGGTACCGCCGTTTCCAATGTGCATATCTTGCTTTCTTGCACTCTGATCATCTTGTTGTGAGTAATGGGTCTGTAGAGTTCCTTGTTCAGAAGCAACTCATCAGGGCTCTCAGATAGTTTAACTGTGGCTTACAAATGCTCTCTCTGATAGTCACTTCAACACTTCTAGTGGATTCAAGACTACCTGCCCAGGCTTGTATTGGATGATGGGTACCTTATTGAGTATTGATACATGTTCTACCCTACTCAGCTAACAATCTGAGAATGCAAGACTTCAAGGTAAGAGGATAGTTGATCTATTCTAGAACCAATGTATTGAAGTCTTGCCATTCACGGGTTCACGGCGGCCTTGTCTAGTGAGTAATGGAGGGTGCTACCTGAATTGTTAGGTAAGTATACGCTTGGTAATCAAGTCTTCTCAATGCATAAATTGTAGGCTCATCAATGTAGTACAGGTTGCAGACATGTAAGCATGTAGAAAAGACAATGGGTCTACATCTAGAAATCATAGGGCATAAGGATGTAATCTTATTTAAAGACTGAGCCCAAGATATTTATCAAAGCTAAGAACTCAACTACAACTACACTACAGTGGTATTTGTTCAACAACTTGTAACCCCCTTGAATCCCTTTTCATCATTGAGAGCAACATCCCCAAAGCGGTCTAATTTGGGATCTGAGCACCAGGCGGCATCAACATCAAGCGCCACAAGTGTTGGAGCAATTGGTAGAAGCAACTTGAAGGATTGCTTCAGCTCCATTGGTAACATGTAGATATGTATAGAATACTCTAGATAAACATTGTCTATAGTATATAAGCTCAAGGAAGTTGAGCTGAATCTACATCTCTGTTCTCTCTTTTACCATTTGTCAATACTCCCTGTTTAATAACAAGCTCAAACATCTTGTCAAGAGGAGTAGAAGGACAAGGCTGAGGAGCGCCAAGTTGCTGCCAATTGTGTCAGGAAATGCAAGATGTATGTGTTGGAGTAAGTACGCACTCAGTGTAGAACTTACTAGAACAACATTGCTTGTAGGTAGTAGAACATTCCAAATTACTTGTACTTTAGTATATAAGCCCCAGCTGCCTCCAATAATCATTTTTTACTTCCTATCTTCGCTCTCATCTACCATTCTCTAATAGGTTATGGGCCCTGCGTCCGCCTAAAGACACCAAAGATATTGAAGCCAGTAAAACCCGCGCCCTCTAGCGCCATCATTGTCACAGTGACCATCTTTGTGTCGTATCCCTCCATCTCCGCTTGAGCGTTGCTTGCATTTGGACCTGATCCGCACCTCCCTCACCCCTCTCTACCCTCTGCCCACATTCCATCGCCATGTCCGACTCCTCTACGAACACCTCCGCCTACCGCATCGACCCTCTCCATGGTAACAACAACTACCAGGTCTGGAAGGTGAAGATGATCAACATCTTGACCGACCTGGAACTAGACAACTACATTGCCACTACCACCACTCTACCTTCCGAAGCTAGCCTACAGGCTGCTTGGAGGAAGAAGGATTGTAAAGCACTGTCTACCATACAATTGCGCGTCAATAACAAGGTATTGGTATACATCTTGGATGCTTCAGCTGCCAAAGATGCGTGGTCTACCCTTCAAGAGATGTTCAAAGCTAAAGGCCCCATTGGCATTGTCCTAGCACGCCGGAAATTCTTCCGCGCCATCTGCCCAGAAGAGGGCAATATCAAGGAGCACATCCGCATCATGCGCTCCCACCAGGCCGAACTAAAGGCCCTTGGTCAAATCATCACAGACACCAACTTTTCCATCACCCTCCTCACATTGCTCCCCGACTCCTGGAACTCCTTCATCTCTGCCCTCCCTGAAGACCTCCTTTCCACCTCCGCCAAAGTCATCTCTTGCATCCTTGCTGAGGTTGCCCGCCTCAAGGATTGCTCCTCCCAATCCACCGCTCTTGCCGGCATTGATCGCGCTATGGCCAAGTGTTTCCGCTGCGGCCAGATTGGCCACATTTCCATTGACCACAATCAGCCTGGTTTCCGTAACCAACACCAGCAGAATCGCAGCCAGCAGGACCAAGGCTTGCAGGATTGCGGGCAACAGGATTGTGGATCCCAGGAGAACCGACAGCAGGACCGCAGTGGCCGTTGCAACGGTGGCAACAACCGCTCCCATGGCAAAGGCAAGTCTAACAACCGTGCCCACGTCGCTGCCAGCAAGTCTGACAGTGATGCTTTGGACGGTGAGGATTTTGCATTTGCTGCCGCCATTGCCAGCTCCGCCGGCCTGTCACCCAATGACTGGCTCCTAGATAGTGCCTGTAGTCAACTGATAGCCCGCAATAAATCCGTTTTCACCTGCTACACCTTGAGTGCACATACCATCAAAGGTTTCGGATCGACTTCAGGCATAGGGAAAGGAAACATCAGCCTTTTTTTTGCCCTAGGGAGCCACACAAAGGCTGGGACCATTAGAGATGTCATTCAATGTCCTGATGCCCCATTCAATCTCATCTCCTTGGGCAGAGTCACAGATGCAGGCCACCATGTACACTTCAAGGGATCTCTGCTCAAAATATGTTCTCACAACGGCTTACTTCTTGCCACCGGAGACAAAGTGGCTCACATGTGCCGTCTCCGTGTATGCAACACCGCTACTCAGCCCACATTTGCCTTTCCGAACCGCTCCTGGGACGAATGGCATGCAACCCTTGGACACATACATCTTGATGCACTCAAAGAATGAAGCAACACAACCTTGTCAACGGCATGGACATTGAAAAATCTCGCCAGCTCAGCCAGTGTACTGCCTGCCTCGAAGGCAAGGATCACGTCCGACCCTTTCCACAAGAATCACAGCGGGACTACAATGAGATCGGACAGATGGTATACTCCGATCTCTGGGGACCTTTGCGCGTGAAGGGCCCGCGAGGCAAACATTACTTCATCTCCTTCACCAATGCTTGCAGTTCCCATTCTTGCTTGAAGTTTTTGAACGACAAGCAGGGCAACACAGTGCTACAGGCAATCAAGAACTATGTTGCATTTGTCCAGAATCACGCTCACAAAACAATCAAGCGCTTCCGTTTCAACAACGGCAAAGAGTTTGTTAATTAAGAGACACTTGATTGGCTCGAGTCCGAAGGGGTTGAGTGGGAGCTGACAGCTCCGCATTCATCTTCCCAAAACGGTGTTGCTGAGCGCCTTAACCGCACGCTCATTGGATATACTTGTGCTATGATATTCGACAAGAAGCTGCCTGTCCATCTCTAGCCTGAAGCTGTAGCATACGCGTGCTACATCCGCAACCGCTGCCCAGTCAAGGCACTGGGGAAGCACACTACTCCCCATGAGGCATTCTGGGGCAAGAAGCTCAACGTATCGGCACTTCAACCCTTCAGCGCCCCAATCTGGGTTCTTCACCAGGACACTCAACGTCACAAGCTCATGCCATTGTCTCAACACTTCTTCTTCTTGGGATTCTCCAAGAACTCTCGTGCCTACCGTTACTACAACCCAGGCACCAGGAACATCCAGACTTCACAAAATGTGACCTTTGAGCTACCTATTTGCAAGGACAGCGACTATTATGTTGCCCTTGCTCCTCATCCTCCTTTGCTTGAGGGGGAGAATGAGTCCACTGCAGCTAGCAAGCTGCAGGAAGATGTCCCTCCACCCAAGCTGTTCCACGGCTCCCCGTATTGAGAGCCAACCCCGGCCATCAAGTCTGACTCCAACTCCAACTCCGACTCCGACCTCCCTTCCCTCACACCCAGCCGCTCTCAATCACCTGAACCAGCCCCCACAATTGCCCCTCAAGATATCAGCAGTAAGATTGACACAAGCAACATCCTCAAGGGCAAACACACTTGTGCTCAAGCTCATCTCGCCACTGACTTTGCATTCATCACTGAGGCAATTGAGTGCGTAACTGAGAATGACCCCACATCGCTCAAGGAAGCTCTTGCAGCCTCTGACAGTGCGCAATTCCGTGATGCAATGACGTCCGAAATCGATCAGCTTGAGAGGCTCGGTACCTGGGTCAAGGTTGATCTGCCTTGAGGCAGAAAGGCTATCCCTTGCCGCTGGGTATTCAGACACAAGCGTGATATTCTTTGCTGCATTGTCAAGTGGAAGGCACAATTGGTTGCCAAAGGCTTTCTCCAGATTGAAGGTATTGATTATAAACACGGCCAAGCTGATGCAGGAACACCAATAGTTGTACATCAACCAGTATCTGTTTGTTGTTGGAGTTGTTGGTGAAGATTGGATGATGCTGAAGCAAGTCTACCAAGGAGGTCAAATATGCACGTGCTATGCCGCACCGCTTTCCCTGACAACAACAAGGACACCCTAGAAACCCTCTCCTTCTCATTCTTGTTGCAGTTCACCACTCCTGCCCAAATGCGCACCAGGGGACTCATGATTCTGCAAGTACAATAAGTGCACTTTAGTACTTGTAAGCCAATACAATGCTGCCGTCAACGCTGAGAAAGACCCCAAGTTGCCTGCACTTGTTGCCACCAACTGTCTTTCCCTCCAGTTACCACCGCCACCTCCCTACAAGCTCCCAGACCTGCACGTATACTTCTTGTATGGGTTTCTTCAACGCTTGCAAACATGACACAAGTACTTGCGTGTGCGTTCACTGTCTGTTGTTGCCCGGGATCCGGATGCCCTGGGCTTGCCATGAATACCACAACACCAACGTTGACCAGCATCATTGACCACCACCCCTTCTGTGATGTCTTCCAACCCCGGCGCCCGTGTGTATGGGCTTTCTATGCGTGCGTGCTCAAGCAGCACATTTGTTTGGTACATCAATATCATTCGTCCCAGTCACCGCACTCTGGGTTGACCTGCTGACAACCTTGCTAGTTTGCTTAGCACGCAAACATGGTGCGCGTGCTTGTGCTTTCCCTCAGCGCCATGGCAGCTAGCCCTCTGACCACACTCCCATTACACACGCCGCCTGTTAGCCACATACGGCCCCCTTGCCCTTGGCCTCACCTCCTCAACCTCTCTCCAAACCAGGCCATTCCCATCTCCACCGCCGTGCAAGCATTAAGCAAGTAGGTCATTCCTTTTCTTCCCATCACCAAATAACAGTCTTTACGCTCACCTGCCGTTCTTTATTGACATCTGCAGGAAAGTCAGTGGCACGTCAAGCAGCTCAATGCGTGAGCCGGGCCCAATGCGCTGAGCCAGCTTAAACACAACGTGAGCATGCACTTTGCTAACCTGTCATTGATTTTGTGTCCTAAGCATGTTTTAATTTGTGTAGTGACATTACCAAGCAGCCCCGCTGTAGGTGAATAAATGGAGCTGTCAGTACCACAATGTTGCTGCCAGTTGTGTCCTTGACTTATTGTCTAGCTCCAAGAACGTGCACAGGAGACCTATGCCTGCACATAACCTTCCTGGTAAAATCTTTGTCAGTTCTGTCCCGGGCAAGCTGCATCTTGTGGTGAACAGCAACAAATGAGGGGGGCAAGGTTGACCTGGAGCTATGGCTCTACAGATCGGAAAAGGGGATGGGGAGCGATCTGGAGATCGAGCACAAGACTGAATCCAACTGCACACGAACTGTCCCAAAGACCAAGTTAGATTGAGTACATGAAAGATAACTAGGCATAGCGGTGCACACCTATCCCAAAGACCAAGAGGTCAAGATGGGAAAGGTGCGCACCGCACGCGAGTCCCTACTATGGGCCGAGCGGTGTACGGCTAATAATTGATCTACTGTACAGTACTAGGCAATCAATGGCAAGATAACGTCTCGCGTAAATGTGCTCAGGTACCAGCGGGAGAACGAACATACAAGCATCCAAGCGTGGAAATACTGATCGGATCACAAGTGACACAGGCGCGTCGCGCGCACATCTCGCGAAATGGGAATGATGCGAACCGGGTAGGGGATGGCTGCAAGAGACCGAGACAAAGGAAACCGTGTATTGAGAACGGCGAACAATGAAGGGATTCGAGAGACGAGATGAATAAAAGGAAATAAAGATGAACGAAAACCAGAACGAGACATAGGCAGAAAAGTGGTGGACGTGGGCACTTCATCACACATCTCGCAGTCTGCACCGCTCCGGCATATTGCGGACATGGAACAGCTGGGTCTGCTTGAGCTATCAAAGTACAAGTGTAGATCTAGCTAGCTACTAATGAATTACTTTTTCCAGTCCACTCGAGGTGAGCCAAGCTGAGTGAGATTCATTGGAGCGTGTAAAAGACTATTCAAGATGGATCAGGGTTTGTAGGAGATATCCCGAGATGGTTTAGGACCGTTCTGAACAGTGCAAGCCGGGATACTACAATGATCAGGAAATGCAAAGATATGCCAAGCTCATCTAATACGCGCTGAATACATGTTGAGCGTAGGCAAAATGAGCAAAGATGGATTGCTTGTTTCATTACCATATATGGGCAATAAGATATTTCACGATCTCCCAAGTACAACGAGGAACAGTTTTTCACTGGGCTTCATCAGTCAGCTGCGTGACAGTCGCTTTTTGATGGCAGCAAAAAGCGGGTCTACTCTGAATGCCCCTACTGTAGGATCTCAGATCCAACATACAGTGATCCTACTGATATACACGAGCTCGTTGAAAGGCCAGCTATCAATAGTTAGTAGATGTTGCGAGGTTAGAACGTTGGTAGAAAATGTACGTCTATGTATTGCAGGTGATATATCCTATGACTACTGACTTGCATAACTCTTTCTCCTTTTCCTCGGCAAAACGCTGCAAGTGCAGTTCAATTACGCACCACTGTGCACAAACGTTTCTTGCACACGTCCGCTTGGCGTCGATGTGCTACATTAGGTTTGTGGTCCGCCAACTGCTTATTTCTGTCGCCTTGAGCACAACTTGGGGTTTCACGATGAGTGGATAGGATGATTCAGCAGAATGAAATCAACAGCAGCTTAAATTTGGGTATGTAGGAGAATGACAAGACTGGTGCGTAGAGAATCATAAGACAACTGATGAGACAAAAGAAGCAAACCACCCAAACTTGCGCCCTTTGCGCCCTGCATCACCTCCCCCTCATGATAGAGCCTCCAGGAATCAAAGAAAGGAGGCGAGTAAGGGAGAGGCAACTTGCAAGATCACAACACGTGCGGACTCTCACCGCCAGCGGTACGCTGGACAGCTGGTCACATAGCACAATGCAGTGAGGGATTGGCATAGAAAACTGGGATTGGCAACGCGTGAAAGAGAGCCATTGAGTCAAGGTGAAGACTAGGGGGCAGGAAGTTGGAAGCATGGGCACTATTGCATATGCATGCTATCACATCATTCAGCATGGCTGCTGCTTGGCGAGCCTCAATCAAGCTCGACATACTGTAAGCAATTGTAAATTGTATAGCTTGAGACGCAGATAATAACCAACCAAACAGACTCACACCAAAATGATCCTCCGCAGAACGGAAGGGAGGGACCGCTCTGAACGTCGCCTTTGACGGATCGAAGTGGCCTCCCCGCATGTCAACCCACCTCTAGAGAAGGCCAGCACAAGGGATAGCTCTGTGACAAGTAGTCCTGGTCGAACGTACCCCTTTTTGGATGAGATTGCTGATCTGGTGAAGTCCCCGGGGGCACAGCCATTGAATTATCATCGTCGTCGAGCTCATCAAACTCGGAGAAGTCGTCGGTGAGTGTCCCAGTGGTAAAAAAGGTGTCTGTGTCTCTGGCAGAGGGCTGGTACCCATCATCATCGGTGTCCATGGGTAGAGTGAAGAGAGAAAACTTCAAATTTCACTTACTTTCCGCAGTATAGCTCTGAAGCACAGATTTGCAAGAGAGGCACAAACATCTATTTCAATTTCACTACTAGCCAAGGGAGACGTCTGCGCCGAGAGGTCTAATCGAAGCTATAATTCTGCTCGACACAAAAAGCACGAAAGATTTGCACGTGATCATTTCACATGCGCGACTTGTCTGCGATTGAACAAAAGTTGACTCCATCGCCATTGTTCTTTCTTGGTTCTTTCTTCATTGTTCGTGTACAAAGGATGGTGCATTGTTCGGTCCTGGTTAAAAGTTCGAAAAAACCACTAAAGTTGGACTTCAGACCCCGCTGTCTCTCAGAAACTTCGAGCGTCATCTCTCTTCTCAATCAATCCCCCAATGTCCCAGAGTCCTATCGATGTCATCGCTTCATTTGACCCGGTTCTTCTGACTCAACACCCCAAGCTGCGACGTCGGATCAACAAGCAGATGATCAACCCTGATACTCGCCAATACGAATGGTACGCTATAATCAGCAAGTATCTTCATCTCAAATTGGCCGAGCATCTCGTCTACGCGCAAAAGCTGCTGCGCCGGAGAGAGGTAATTTAACACGCCGAGAAGATCTGCAGACCAGGCAGGCGCAGACGACGATGTTAAAAATCGAGAAACAACTTCGCTCGTATCTTCGTCGCTCTTACGGGAAGTCTGGTGGTCACCCTATGCTCGGGATGGCTCTTCTGGGTTCCGAGGTTTGTTTGATCAAGACGAATCCTGAGGGGGACTCCATCATGCTCCATGCGAACGAGCCGAGTAATACGAGAAGGGGTTGGATGAGGTTGGATGACCCATGAGTTCATGTCGCGATTAACGAGGCAGTGCAGATTATCTAGAGTCGGAAGAGAAGTTGACGTCGCTTACCCACCTCCTGCGGTCTTACACTCCTCCAGTATCACTGCCAAAGTCAGCCTTGCCAGCCCTGTATCCCAGTCAACGACGCTCTGTCCTCCCAGCTCTAGCAGTCCACAAAATCAGCATCAAACCTCTGCAGAGGAGAAAACAGCCCAAAACAACCAGATGAGGCAACATTCGGGTAACAGCGAGGCTCGAGAAGAGGGATGTGTAGATAGATGAGTCAAAACAAGCAAAAGGCGGGGAAAGTTTGCAAGCGAAGCAGGTGTAACTGCAACCTGCTGGAAATTCGCCACACATCCGTATCCCAGCATATATAATATACTCTCCAGTAAATTGCAAGCTAGTAAAATAGCGCAGCTCCTCGAATAGTGCGAGTCGTCGTGGCACTTTCGCGACATGGTGGTAGCAAAGAGAAACCCGGATATCGGAGCGGATTACATAAGAAATATCGTCCTCAAGTGACCACTGACCGCGCTACTTGTCGTCTACCTCCATCTCGCCTCTCCTCCTCGTCTCTTCCTCTGAACCCATCTTTACTGCAACCTTCCAATCAATCTTCAACCAACTCGCAATGTCCTCCAAGCCATCCACGCCAGGCGGCAAGACGAACTCAAACACCCTTCTACTCCGTCGGCAACTGCAGGAGCTGACGAAGAACCCGGTGCAGGGGTTCTCTGCTGGTACGTTACATCTATCCACTCTGCGTTCTTCCTCGTCGAGGTGTTGGTATCGCGCAGAACGTGAATTCACGCTGAAAACGCGAGATCAGAGTCGCGATCTCGCTGAGCGGGGATGGCGTTGACGATTCATATTCGACGGCGAGCTGATGGTGTTTCGTGTGTTGTAGGCCTTGTGGACGACGACAACATGTTTGAATGGGAGATTCTCATTATCGGGTGCGTTCTCCTCGCTGGAATGACCACGTCTGCGTGGCGCGCGTCGTATGGCTGGCTGATTCGTTGTTGCTTTGTGTATGTAGACCTGCTGACACCCTATAGTCAGCACACCATCCATCTGCCTCGCGTCGCATTTCTCTGACATAAGTTGCACTGAACAGCGAAGGCGGCTTCCTGAAAGCCCGACTATCATTCCCGCCCGAGTTCCCCCTTCTGCCGCCCAAGTTGAAGTTCAGTACCCCCATGTGGCATCCAAATGGTACGTTCTCGCTATCCTCTCATCATCCCTGACGCTGACTATGAGGATGTGCACAGTCTACGCCGACGGTGTTCTTTGCATCTCCATCCTGGTGGGTCGTTTCTATTGGTGCCCGACGCTGCTAATCACTGACGGGCCCCGATCTTCCATTCTTTAGCATGCACCAGGCGAAGATCAGTACGGATTCGAGGAGGCTGGAGAGCGATGGTTGCCAGTTCACACTGTCGAGTCCATCGTGCGTCTTACTTCCTACTACCCATCTCACATCTAGACCACGCTAACCTGGTCGTTTGTCACTAGCTCATGAGTGTCATTTCCCTCTTGTCTTCTGATAGACCTAACACGGATAGTCCGGCCAACGTCGACGCGGCTAAGGAGGTCCGGACCGACTTTGCTAGTGAGTTTTCCTCTGTTGTTTGTGCGCACGTTCTGTTCGCGATTCGATGTACTTTCTCCTCCACACCACATCTCTAACTTCCACCCCGTGTTTTTCTTTTCTTTCCACCAACACCTTTTCCTCCGCACCAGTCCCTGTTATATAACCTTTGAGTGCATCGCGTCCTTTTGTTTCGGCGTCTAATGAGACGCGCGCTTGTCCCTTGGTCGCATGAGCGTCATACTGACACGATTGCTCTTTTCCTTCTAGCATACAAGAAGAAGGTCCGCCAGCTGGTGAGGAGGAGTGCGGAAGAAGCGTTCGATTGATCGGGCTGGCGCGAGCGAGACTCCAGGGTTGATGTATGCGTCGTTTGGAGGCGGTATGTGGGTAGTTTGGCGGTCGAATCATGCGGGGCGAATGGATGGAGTCAGAGGAGACGCTGGATGGTTGCGTTCCAGTTAGCGCTCTCGTGGCCTTTTTTCTGTACAATGACTTATCCAGGCTCCTGTTATTGTCGTCGTTGCTCTTCAGCCCTCTTTCACCGCAGAACCACCCCTTCTCTTGCTACACCCCCATCTTCTCAACTATTCATCGCATTGCATCGCATCGAATACTCGCCTTGGCCACTATTCCATCCCGGTTTCCCTCTTAGTTCTGCCTCTTCTTGCTTTCTCTTTCTTTTCTCTCGGCGTTTCTTCCTCCCTTCCTCATTCCAGTTCCATCATGGTTATCGTCCACAGTACCTAATTCCCATCACTGTCTATTCCTGTATAGGAGGTATGCATAGGTTATCAATCTGGTTTTCCTTTTTATGTTCTGTGTGTGATGTGCGTCGAAGAGGTAGCGATGTTGGCTGGATGGACTGACTGGGCGAGTAGTAAGTACGTGGATTGGGATGCGTCTTTCGGGGTGGGTGCTTGTGCGTATTCTTTACTACTGCCTGTGGTTGCGCTAACAACGACACTTGCAGATCTTCTCTACTTGTTTTGGCGTTTAGCCAACCGACTGGCAGTTGCTGGCGGGTACAATCTTCATCTTATCGTAGTCACTGCAGCCGCGTTCAGCAAACCTCTGAGCCCTGCTCTCGATCTGGTGACTCACGTATCTGTGCTCATAAAGTTACGCGTGAGAGCGTTCACAATGGAAGAGGAGGCTTGTCTGCGGTCAGTTGACATCTCGCCGTGATCCTTGTATCAATCGTGCAAATCGTGGAACCTGCCAACGCTCAAAAGTACAAATACCATGCACCCCCTCTGACTCTCATCTGGATTCACCCGAATCTTCTTGTGATGCTGCTCGAACTTTTGTTTCTTGTGCTTTCAGTCTCGATCATCGTTTCTGCTCGCCGCATTCGAGCGCTCTATCCCAGGTTACCGTATCCTCCCACCCGCCGCCACAACGCCGGACCACCCTACGACCACTATTTCACTGGGCTTAACTTTACGGGTGTCTTAGGGTATGCTAACAATGCCTAGCAATCGTATGAGCACCATGAATTTGCCCGAAATGCGGTGTGGCGGTGGGTAATAAGTATTGCAATTTGACGGCCCATCAAGAGTTTTGATCGTGAGTGTAGTACGTATCAGTATTCTACGTTAGCATCGAAGGGAGGATACACTTTCCTCAAATACACTTTCCCTAAAGCTTTCTTGCCTTACGGAAGTCACTGGACGTCACATCGCCGCCTATTTCAGCAAGGGTTCAACACAAACGTTGTGCGGGATTCCTGTCATCCCATCCAATCGGAGAAGATGATCCGGTTCTTGCTCAACCTTCTCACCACTCCCGATGACTTTATCCATCACACCGAGATGTACGTGCGATTTCATCTTTTGCTTGTTCTCCGAGCTCATACGGCACCACAGGCTAATTGGTTCTGTGATTCTGAAGTAAGTGTACGGACGAGAGATCGAAGATGACGCTACCGAGGACCCTGTCTTTAAGGCGGCGACACGTTCAGTTCGGAATCTCACCACCGCCATGCTGCCTGGTCAGTGGCTCGTCTACACAATCCCTTCATTGCACCTTCTTCCGGAATGGCTGCCCAGGTGTTATTTCCAAACGTTTGCTCGTGAAACGAAGGTGTTGACGGAGCAGGTCATCGAAGGGGGTTACGAAGAGGCGGTTTTGTCACCGGTTTGTGAACTCATATTCGTTTTTCTGGGCGGTTATAACGCTCGTCTTACAGGAGAATGACTCGCTTGTGAAGACTATCGACGAGAAGGTGATCAATCAACGTGGCGCAAGCGAAGATAATCAGATTGTCAAGGAAGTGTGCGGTAGGGCGTACGGTGGTGAGAAATTTGCGCGTTTCTCCATGTTTCGGATGAGCTTTAACCCTTTGCCCGGTCTAGCTGCAGCCGAGACGGTGCGATCGTACCCGCGTTGACCGCTCAGATAGCCAATTTACTGATGATATGTTGTACCTTTAGACTTGAACCACTCTGGGCACGCTCTTCTTGTTGATGCGCGAGCATCCAGGAGTTCAACGCAGGGCACAGGATGGGCTGACGAGAATCATTGGTGCGAACGGACTCCCAGAGTTTAGTGATCAGGCGAACCTGCCGTATATCCAAGCGGTGTATCTGGAGGTCATGAGATGGATTCCGGTGTTGCTTTTCTCTCTCACACATACCACGACGCAAGACGATGTGCTTCAGGGGCTTCTGATACCTAAAGGTCAGTCAGGACTACTCGTTACGTCACTATTCAAATCGAACTGAGGTCGAACTTTGTTTGTGTAGGGTGTTTGGTGATCGGCAATACTTGGTACGTCTTTACTGGTTCACCTTCAGCGAGCTAATGGTACCAGAGGATAACGATGCCTTATTCAGGGCGATCTTGATCAACGAGGATACGTATCCCGACCCTCGCTCTTTCAAGCCAGACAGGTTTTGGACTCTCGAAGGTGAATTGATGTCAGAGAATACCGACGTCAGGTCCGTTCTGGCGTATGGGTACGGACGAAGGTGAGTGCTATCATTTCTATCTAGAAGCCCAGTTCTATTCGCCTCCTCTCTAAATTATCATTCTTGTCATGCAGAGTCTGCACTAGTCGCCATTTCGCTGATGCATTGGTGTGGAAAGTGATGGCGTGCGTGCTGGCCTCCTTTGACGTCGAAAGATCCAAGGGAGATGAGCTCGAAGCTCTAGAGCAGCTGGAAGACATGTTTATTCAAGGTCTCATTGTTTACGCTGCTCCTTTCAAGTGCAGCATCACCCCTCGCACACCCGCGATCGCAGAGTTAATCTATAGGCAGAACTAGGTCGAAACGCACGTTACTAGTACTCATACTGTGCTTGACTTGACGTCTTTATTCGAATTCGAAGCTGATTTCTTGCCTGAGTGTCGTAGAAAGGTGCCGCCGTGGGGTCGAGAGTTCAGATGAGATGAGAAAGGCGGGTTCGAGTCGATGAGTTGATCGTCATGCCAAGCCATCACACGCATCACATGCATGGCACTGAGCAGAGCCAAGCTTACTAAGCCTGGACACGCTTGTTCTAGAAATCGTCGGGGATCATCGTGGTATTCGAGAAACTATCCATCGCTCTCTGGTTCTACACCTTCTGTACCTTCATTCAGCATCTCCACTGGCTTGCGAGTCTTTGGAAAACCTACTTCTTGGCGAACGGAACCCTGAATCGTGCGATATCACGTTTAAGGTGAGCATTCAGTACCGTCCATTGTTCAGAAGCAATTGTAGTCTATTTCGCGTTTCAACGACTAGTCCATGCTAGCTTCGAAATCAAGGACTGCTCTATCTGTACTCCATATTTATAAATTAGTTATGCATCATACATCACGACAAGGCAGCACGCTCGACCCCATCCTCTGGAGACATATCCTCATCTCAAGGATTCCAGCATAGCCCCGAATTCGAAGGAGTCAACCTCATTACCGCATCGAAGCAGGTCTACGAGGATAGACAGGTTTATTTCCGCAGAAGTATTGACGATCTAAAGAAGCAACTGAAGAAAGCGGAGGACGAGCTTGAGTCGATAAACCGCCAGACCGATGCTCATGCCAATCTCACCTCCCCATTCCGTCGCATTCCTACCGAGCTTTTGCGCCATATCTTCTCCGCATGCATTCCATCGACAACCTTTGGATGAGGCGGAGCGGGTACACTTTGGATCCGGATTATGAGGTTGGCACTGGTTGCTAGGATGCGAGTCGTAAGAATCAGATGCATACTTCTTTAGTATACTGGAGTCGGGACGAAGGCGGTCCCCAGGCTTGAGATGCCGTGGAACTCGAGAACTTGGTGTACCTAGAGCGTTAGCATTTTTGCAGGCGCTTATCAGGAGGCGACGGTGGTGCTTCTCCACAACTGCAGTGGGGTAAAGTCGGCAGTAGGGCCGTGGATTCTGCGTACTTGGGCGGATCGTATACCCACATACACAAAGAACTTGTCAATAGCGACGTGACGAGGAGAGTGCATGCCCGCCGTCGTAAAAAAACGAAAGTATAAGCAGGCAAACCAGTGGCGGCGACGATACAGCCATCCGGTTTTCGCGCTGAGGGCGATTTCGGGTGGATGGTGGAGGCACCGAGTTCTTTAGCCTACGGTGGACACCCAAACTGAATGGCCGCAAAAACGCCCTGTACCCGTTCTATGTGTGTGCGTTTAAGCCCTCCGCATGATCACCGCGGCCGGAGCCTCATCGAAGCTCTCTATGAAATGACCTCGTCCAGCCGCGTTGATATAGTCCCATAGTCTAGGTTGTGTTCTCACGCTGGGCTGGAGTCATTTAGTATGCCCTAGTCTAGATGTTGCAGTTCTCACGGTAGTATGTCTAGACATTCGAATTCAAGCTCACAAGACCTGCCTAGACATTTGAGTTCACACGGTCTTCCAGCCCGTACCCCAGAATTTCTCATGGGCAGGTTTCTTTATGTAGGGCGTTGTATTAGAGCAGTCTTTTCCCCATCTCTCATCTCGTTGGCGCTTTTCCCCACTTGAAGTCGTTCTCGATTGCGAGAATTTCCTCTAGGCTAAGGCCTCTATCGTCTTCATGACTGAACCAACGGCTTCATGTACGTGTTTCCTTCTCACCTCGTCCGAAGTTCGTTCGTTCTCGCTGTGATGTTACCATACAAGGGATTTATCAGATGGGGATCGTTTAACGAGCCTCGATGCTGTTGATTTTGTCTTCAACCTCCTGAATTTTGCCTCCTCTTCGGCTGGCTTTTCCAAGTTAACGGTATCGAAGCTGACGGTTGAGTCTTGTTCGATATTTAGATTGATACGAGCACTGGCATGAGCTCGGAGGGAGCTCTAAGGACCCAAAACTTTCCAGGTAAGTCCGAGAGTTTCTTCGTCGAGGAGAGCTGTTAGGATGCCGAATTATTTTCACAATGTCCACGAGGGCCTTGGTGCCTTATGATTAGACTAGTCACTGACCTTTCTGTTCCCCCGAGTCTTGAACGTTTTGAGCTGTACCGATTGATGTTTTAACAGAAAGGCGATGGGGCTCGGGTCGTGCTTCTTTTCGCTCCCTTACCATTCGTTTCGATGACCTACCTCGTCTGTCTCCGAAGCAAGCACTGTACGTGTCTTCCAAGCCCGACTCCTTAATCGTGATGCTACTTTCACCTGACATCAGACTTGGGCTTGTAATAACATGTCCACTGCCGATTCTCAACGTCTTTTTTTCTGATTCATCTTTCTTGGATTCAATCGATGAGAAATTTTCTCAGTACTGATGGATTTTCAACCTTAGCGTCGTACATGGCGAGACATCACTGTTGCACCACGATTGTCGAGGTAAGTGAACGCCTATGGTTTGTCGACTGACATGATGCCGTTTTCACACTTTCCATGAGGGCTCTGCCTCGGATGCCTTATGAGTTGATTTGTTCCTGACCTTTTCTTGGTTCAGTCCTTGATCACCGTGCAGATCGTATTGATGGTGTTCTGTTTTCACAGGATGGTTTTATCGGAACTACTCTTTGGCTGCGCTGAGTTTGCAGGTCAGTAGGGTGACGCTCTAGGTATATGATCACTGTAGACGTAGTTATAGCTAAAATTTACACGCTGGTTTGGTCATAAGCTTTCTTTGAGAAGTGGAAACATTGGGAAACTGTTGTAATACTTTCCAGAGGCACGGTCGACAACTGTAATGCAAGCGATTGAGAGCTTTCGGCCTGGGAAGTGAGCTGATGTGGTCCAACGATACTTCAAATAGTTTCGTGTACTTTACACACACGTATTTCAGGAAGGACCAAAGATGACGAGTCCAATCGTCGTGTCGCATCTGCAGGAAAGCGGAAATCACAACCGGGCCAACATCGGGCATGCCCGACCCTATCCCCGACCCAGATCACGCGAAACAAGGGAATCATGCCCACGTGTCCAAACGCGTCTCTCTCTCCTCCTCCCCTTCCTTTCGCGCCTCTTCATGGCCCCCTCCTCCTCCTCCCCCTCTCCTCCCCTCTTCTCCAGCATTAAATTCCACCTTGCAGGATTCCACCCATCTAGGGCTGCAGAGCTCCGACACGTTCTTACGTCTGAAGGCGCGCGTGAAGCTGAGGGTGTGGAGGATGAGGGGTTGACACACGTGATTAGTACGACGGATCGGTTTGTAGGGTGGGAGGGGGTTAGGAAGGGCGTTGTCGTTGTTTCTGTGAGTGTTTGTTAACACTGATGAGGAAAGGAAGGCTGATATCGGGGCGCACAGGAAATGTGGGTGGAAAGAAGTGTGTTGTTACGCAAGATGCAAGAGTCCGTTTCGATTCCTTCTAATTGCGGGGATAACTAGACTGACACACCGCACAGCCCAACGTACTTCTCCTCCGACCCCCGCAAGTTTTTCTCCGGCGTCGTAGCCAGCTCCGCAGGTGTAAGCCCCACTCCCCCTCCTCCCCTCCCCGCCACTAACACCCTCTAACACAGTTAAACAAACGCGACACCCTCATCCTCTCCTCCGCCATCTCCTCCCTCGGCGGCCGCTTCACACCCGGCCTCACCCGCGACGCAACCCACCTCTTCGTCATCTCCCCCTTAGGCCTCAAATCCGATAAATACACCACCGCTATGCATTTTAGGGAAGAGACGGGGGTGAGAGTGCTTGTGCCGCATTGGTTTGATGATACGGTGAGACTTGGGGTTAAGGTGCGGACGGAGGGGTATGAGTGGCCTAGGCCGAGGGTGTTGGGGTTTGATGGGAGCGACGACGAAGATGATGAGCGGGACAAGGGGACGGTGACGGATGGACCGGTGCATGGGACGACGCCGGCTCCCGAGGGGGGGAAGGGGAGGGAGGTGGATCCGATGAAGGCGTTGTTGTTCAAGTCTGCGCTGCTTTCGCCTTCTGCGCTTCCTTTGAGCCAGGAATCACCGACGACTGACGCATGGGGCGGACGGAGGATCTTGTTGTCTTCGACGCTTGGGTTGAGAGGAGCGAGACGCGCGGCTGTGGAAGCTTCTATCGTCCGTGCGGGTGGGGAGGTGGTCGACCTCGACTATGTGGTGGATGGGGTGGATTACGATGGGGATTGGGTGCGCGACGACGACAACGGGAACAATGCTGCAGCCGGAACAGACGAGGAAGAACCGGCCTCTGTCAAGAAGGAGCTGGAGAGGAGGGAGAAGGAGGCGGTGGGGGAGGCGGATGCGTTTGTTACAAGGTGGAGGGAGGGTGCGGCTTGGAAGAAGGTGTGTTCCGCTCATTCCCTCTATTCCTTCTCAGTCCTACCCGAGGTCCCATTCGTTCTTCTTCTCCGCCGTACCTACTCTCCTACTCCGCTCTTCCTACTCCGCTCTATCCCACCCCACTGAACTCCGTCCATCCCCTTGCCTCCATGGAAAACATACTGATAATCCTTGCAGGCCCACGCATCCAAAAAACACATCGGCACCCTCTCCTGGGTTTTCTACGTCCTCATGATCGGGGCCATGTCGGATCCGAGGGATCAGCTGTTGCATGTTCCGACGAGGAGGGAGATCGTTAGTGGGTTTGGGGGAAAGGTTAGTCATTTTCCTTGCGTTTGTGAATAACGGTTCTTTGCGTTTTGTGTCTCCCTGTTTCTTTGCGTTTGTGTTTCTCTGTTTCTTTGAGTTTGTGTTTCCCTATTGAGACGCGGTTCTCTATCTAGCCGCCTAATGACGCGGTTCCCTCTGTTTGACGAAGGGAGTTTCCCCGATTGTCCCCCTTCTAAGCCGCGATACCTATTCTCGAGTCTTTGCGACCTCCTTCTCATCTTGTCTTCCCTTCTCATCCCGCATCTTCACTTCGCATCTTCGCGTCCTCCTTCTCATCTCTATCTCTTTCAACGCTAATCACTCTCCCCACCTTAGAAAATAACGATCACAAACTACACAGGCGATGCGCGGGACTACGTGAAACGGCTCATCACTGCGCTGGGCGGAGAGTTTACGGCTAGTATGGCGTTAAATAACGCGGTTTTGGTGGCGGCTACGTGAGTTTTTTTTTGTTTCGTTGTGGGGAGTCTCTATGTTGGTTTTCGGGCTTTCCTGTTCAGTTGGTCGGTCGCAATTTGTTCTCAAAGCGAGCGCAGTCCCTTTTGTACTCCCCCTTCCACACCCGCTTGACCTACCTTCCCAAAATCAACACCCGTTTTGAAATCCCTCCAAGTCGAATCTAACGTCGTTCTTTTCACAGAATGGTCGGCCCCAAAGCTGCTAAAGCGAAGCAGTGGTCGATACCGGTTGTGAATCATTTGTGGTTGGAGGATTGTTTTATTCGGTACGTGTCTTGCTCCTACTTTCCCGCGTATCATTGGTCCTGACCGCACACCTCGTAGATGGAAAGACCTAACAACGTCCAACCCACGATATATCGTCTGGCCCGAGGGACTCGATCATGTGGATGTGTTGGGACAGAGGGGGATAAGGGAGGAGGAGGAGGATGAGGACCTCGCTGTTGACGAGGAGGAGGTGGAAGTGGAAGTGAAAGTCACCACCGCGAAGGGGAAGGCGAAGGAGAAGGCGAAAGAGAAGGCGAAAGGGAAAGGGAAACAAGTCGAAGTGGTGTTGCCTAGGTCCACTCCGTCCCCGAGGAAGACGCGACGGGATCCTGCGGAGGTGGTTGACGATGTGACGCCGCCTAGGGCGAACGATATCCCGCCACCGCGAGGGACGGCGAGTAGTATGCTGGAGATTGAGGAAATGGTGTCGATGGTGCAGGATGTGCCATTTGAGGATAGGGGTTACGAGGATGATGGGGGAGCGGCGATGGACGTAGACCAGGACGAAGACGACGAGGAAGAAGATGAGGTGGACCAACTCCGCCGCACGTCCTCATCAAAGAACCACGCCAAATCCACTGCATCACGCACGATCCCCACCGCACGCGCGAGACCACAGACTCGCTCTCCACCCCGCCTTCCGTCGTCCCCACTTCCGCCCTCCTCGTTGTCGCCTTCGCCTTCGTCACCGCCTGTTCCGCCCCTGCCTGGGAGGAAGGCGCTGGGAGGGGAGGGTGCGGTGGGGAGTAGTCGACCAGCGACGGGATTGGGGTCTAGTCGACCTGCCACCTCTCGCGAAGCTCTAGCGTCTAGCCGTCCCCCATCTCGAACGACTACAGGCAGGGATATCGACCGCCCGACCACAGGAAGAGACATCGACCGTACGCCGTCGCCTACGAAGCGGACGGCTGTTTATCGGTCTAGTGCGAAGGCGCGGGACAAGAAGCGTGGGGAGGTGGAGGAGGAGAGTGATGGGTTGAACGTTGATGAGGAGGAGGAGGAGGAGGAGGAGGACGAAGAGAGGATATTGAAGGGGAAGCGAAAGGGGGGGGTGAAGGGAAAGGGGAGGAAGGGGAAGGAGGTGGAGGATACGGGGTACGTTCTGTTTCTTTCCCCGTTTGGTGTGCAGCCGTTGATTAGTCGTACAGGGTTATCAGTTTGTCGGATGATGAGGCGCCGAAGAAGGGCAAGGGGAAGACCACACCGGCTGGGAAAGGGAAGGCGAAGTCGACATCTGTAGAAATGGACGAAGAAGCGAGCGACGACGATGTACATTTCCATATTCCCCTTCACTCCCCCACTCTCACTCACACTTTGCTCCACAGGACCTCCCGGCGTTCCACGCACCCCTTCCCAAATCCAAGCCATCGCCGAAGAAATCATCCCCGAAGAAACGTGTACAAGCGGAATCGGAGACGGAGGAAGAGATGGAGTTTGAGGCTGTGAGGGCTTCGTCTTCGAGGACAAAGCCCACGACGACGAAGAAGACTCCCGCTGCGAAGAAGAACCCCGCTGCGAAAGAGTCGCCTGCGTCCCCTGCGAAACGTACAGAGGCCTCTGCGTCACCTGAAAAACGCGCGGAGGAATCCACTTCCCCAGGGAAACGCACGCTGAAGCGCGTAGCGTCCGTGCTGGTCCCGCCGTTGATCATCAAGAATAGGGTAGTGCCTACGAGTTCGATGAGGGAGAGGTCGGAGAGCCCGTTGTCGAGTGAGGAGGAGAGTCCGGTGCAGGGGAAGGGCAAGGCGGGGCAGAAGGCGAGCGGGAAGGGCAAGGGAGGGGAGAAAGCGCAGACGGGGGAAAAGGCGAGCGGGAAAGGCAAGGCTGCGGAGAAAGCTACGGAGAAGGAGAAGGCTGGGACGAAGAAGACGGGATCTCCTGCGAAACCGAAGCCGAAACCGAAGCCGCGGACGTCGAAGGGGAAGGAGAAGGAGGATGCGATGGATGTGGACGACGACGAGGAAGAGGAGGGGGAGGAAGAGGAGGAAGAGCCACCTGCGAAGACGACTTCCAAGTCCCGTCCCGCAGCTCGCACCGCCTCCAAACCTACCGTTACCGCCAAGACCAAGACCAAAACCCTCCCCCCCCCTCCCACCGCATCTCCACCGCTCTCCCAGCTCTCCTCCGAACCCGAAGATCGTCCCGAACCTCCACCCCAACCCAGCACGAGTCGTTCCCTCTCCAAACGCGGCGCGTCGATCAAAGCAGCTACCAAACTCAAGGTCGACATGGCTGACGCGAACGTCTTTGAAGGGCAGAGGAAGAAGTCTGTGAGGCATGGGATGCGGAGCTTTGATATGGGGGAGGAACGGGGGAGGGATGATGAGGGGGAGTCGGAGGTGGATGATGGCGACAGCCAGGAGACGTCGGCGAGTGTGTTGGCTCCGGTGAAGGGGAAGGGGAAGAAGAGGACGACTACGGATGGGGATGAGGGGGCGACGGCGACGAAGAAGAGGAAGGTGGCGAAGGGTGAGGAGGAGGATGAAGGGGAGGACAAGCCTGTCGTTGCTCTAGTGCCGTCGAAAACCGCAGGGAAGAGTGCGAGGGGAAAGGCGGCGGTGGAAGAGAAGCAACCCGCGAAGGTGGCATCGCCGGCGAAAAAGGGCAAGGCAGGAGCAAGTCAATCGTGAGTGCTGTGATGCTCCTTCTATAACGTTGTTGCTGATGCGTGTCGTATCCAGGAAAACCGATTACAGGGTCATTTGCACGGGCAAGAGCACGCTTTCTGACGAGACTTGGAAAGCGTTCAACAAGCTCGGTACGAAGACAGTTATCAAGCCGGAGCAGTGCACGCATCTGGTCGTCGAGAAGATCGTCCGGACGGAGAAGTTCCTCGTCGCTCTTTCTATGGGACCGTATGTCGTCACCGAGGATTGGGTGAAGAAGTCGGTGAAGCAGAAGAAGATCCTACGTGCGTATCCTTCCCCTTTTCCCTTTCATTGCTTTTCCTGACGCACTCTTCGTAGCTGAGGACCAGTTCGCTGTACGCGACCTTGAGACGGAGAAGAAGTATAACTTTAAGCTAGCCCAAGCCATCGAGAACGCGCGTGACCTTCGAGGCAATCTATTCGACGGGCATACTTTCTACGTTACTCGCGGTGTCATAAGCCATGTTGCGTATAAGATCGTGCAGAAGGTTGTTCAGATTTGCGGTGGCAAGGTGCGTCTTCGTCCCCATCTCCTTTCCCCATATTGACTGACATCCTTCGACGCAGCTCGTAGGCAGCTCAGCAGACGCAAATATACTGCGCAACGGGATCGACGAAGCAGGCATGCAGCGTCGACATCTCATCAGCATGCCGAACAGCGAGGAAGACAGGAAGACGTGGCAGCCTGTCGCGAAGGCGGGATTCCCGGTGTTTCACCAGGACCTGATCTTGACGAGTGTGTTGAGGCAGGAGGTGGATTGGGAGAGTAAGGAGTTTGTGATTTCTGGGAAGTAGAGCGATCGTGGCCGCGTGGGAGTAGTTATGTTTATTTGGTTGGGTACTTATCTTGGTTGTGTACATTTATGTAGTGGAATAGTTCAACAGCTCGAGCGTTTATGGTGCGATTGACGCAACTAGTAGTATGGAGGCATCACGTACCCAGAATCAGTTATCACCGTACGCACCAGCGTCGCTGCGCTTCATGTAAAGTTCCAACCCCCCGTCTTCCAGCTTCTTCAACCTTTCTAGCTGCACCGGCTCTCTTTCCACCCCCTGCGCCCACCACACTCTAGGATTGTACAGGCTGTGCGGCCCCCTCCCGCCTCCCCACGAGTCTCTGGTCACTCCGTCGGTGTGAGGTGTGATGTCATTCGCGTCGAGGAGAGACCAAGGTCGAAACTGATCGCATTCGCCTGAGAGCATACTCTGGACTACCAGTCGACGATGTTGCTGGTGAATGTGTGATTGGGTGTGGCGACAGTGCTCTGAGATAGTGTCTGCCAGCCGACAGGTGGCCAGTCGCATCGCACCCAAGCGTCTCGACTCCAGCATGTTCACGACCTGCTCAGTGGACGGGGCGATAAGTCGAAGTTCTAGGTGTGATAAGTTGGGAAACACGTCATCGGAATGCACGGAGTTCTTGTTGTCCACTCTTCGTCGTGTCAGAAGACGAAGGATATTATCGTTCTTGACGGCTGCTTCTGCCGCGTTGGTCAATGATGTCGGAACTTTGAACCTGGCGGAAGGCGATTTCCAGGAGTAAGACTGGATGTGCAGCTCTGCTAAAGCGACCCACAGGTGAGCCTCATCTAGGAAGAGCTGCTTAATACCCTCCCAGGGAAAGCTGTCAGCATGGAGCCGAAGGTGCTGCAACTTCGTCGACGACTGGGCAAGGAGCTCCACGACGGCTTTAAGGCGAAGAGTTCCTGGAACTACCAGGAATAGACTTCTAAGCTGTGGTAGCTCGAGTCTTCGCAGAAGATCCAAGTCGTTCGTTGCTTGCCAGCTGCGTACATCCAGCTTCCGCACCTTAGGCAAAAGTGTCCGCGAGACAGCGGCTACTGCATTCGAGTCCTCGGGCAGTCCTCCTGGATGGTCGGAGAGCGTGAGCTCCGTGAGGTTGACGCAGAGGGACAGATAATGGTAGAGCTCTTCGGCGAGCCCGCAGTTGTGTTCGTACAAGTTCGGTAGTAAGAGGGACAAATTCACCAGTAGTTCCGGACGGTGCCACCTGTAAGGCCGTTCGCGAGTGAAGGTGTGAAGGATGGAAATCTCGCGAAGAGTTGGTAGCGCTAGCATCATTTCCGTTTGCTCGGTATTTTGCAAGGCTTGTGTCTCGTCTGCATCCAAAGGCCACAAATCTGCCGCGGGCGAAGTTACGGTATCGACCCAGGCGCGCGTGAGGCGGTCGAATCCGGATGGAAAAGGTGTGCCAGCGAGGATGTGGACTGGGGCTGAGATCTGAACGCAGCGATGCATGTGAGGCATCAGGGTGCGCAGAAACGGCTGAGCGTAGTCCTGTCTGTGAGCAGCTTGAATGAAGATAGAGAGATCGGCGTTGCGGGAGCGTCGCAATTGTAGCTCGAGCAGCTCGCATGCACGTGGCTTCAAGGAGCTGGAAGGGAATTTCCTCGCGAGGATAGCGCCCTCATTCCCGTCAGGAATCTGGTGTACGTACTGCAGCGGCTCGTTTACGCTGGCAGGTAGCTCTGGACCGAATCCTTCCACAATCAAGCCCGCCTCGATGTTGATAGAAGACCAGAGAGATCCATACATGAGGCACACGTCGTGCCAGTGCCTGCACACTCGTAGAAGGGTCCATGGTGCCGCTAAAGTCATGTCTCGAAGTCCGAGCAGAATGGAAGGGGCTGCGGCTGCGAAGATGCCACGAAGGAGCTCGGGCGGGATACGACGAAGTGGTGAAACGAGATTCGAGTGGGCATCGATCTGCTCCTGGATGTGTTCGAGCTCGCCTTCCGCCTGCTTCAAACGCACTTTCAGGTCCGCCACTTCCTCGCGCAATGCTTTACGTTTATCTTCGTATGAGATCTTGGAAAAGCTGAGCGATTGATGCTCATCTCGGGTAGGAGCTGCACCGGAGTGCTCGAGGTGAGGGAAGAGATCGATAAGTCGCGCATAGGATGGGGTGTGTTGCACACGGCGATGTTGCTTTGGTATGGGTTGGGTGCCATCTGTCCGCTCCATGGGTTGTCGGGTAGGTAAAGTAGCCGGTGTTCGTAGGCCAGAGCTGAAGCTCGGACTGGCTCAAGGGTGGATGACACTAGCGCTACTGGCGTTACCAAATACTTGGCCACAATGTAGGAAGAAGCCAGGGGCAAACGAATGAGCAATGTCGGCTTGCAGGGCCGACTCAGGTCGACTTCCGGCATCCTCCGAGCTTTGAGTTGCAGCCGGGGCGCCGGAACAATTCACGTTGCATCATGCATGGATGCGTTAGTGGTGGTATCAGGGTGGTATGGACCTTAAGACAGTGCTTAGTAGGGACAAGAGCGCTGTTGCGTCGAAGCAGTGGCATTTTCGAGGCAGGATAGCAAAGGTCTCGACTTGAAAGCGGTACAATTACAATGAAAGAAACTAGTGACATTCAATTTACAGAATCTGGTTTCGGATCAAGTCTGCGACTTCCAGAGTACGAGGAGCGATGCTGCACTCAAAAGGGGCGGTATGACTGACGAGACCTTCGTTGAAGACGTCTTCTAGCCCATCCTTGCCCTGTGAATCGTTTTCCTTGCTGCTGCCGATGTTGAAACCGGCCAAAACGCTTGCCATCACATGCCAAACAAACGCGTCGGCGAAATGGCGGCCTGGGCAAAGTCTGTCATTCCGTACCGTGAGAACGACGTCAAGAAGGTGTTTGTAGATGGCAAAACTTACCGTCTACCGAATCCGTATGCCAAGATAGAGTTGATGTCGGTATCCTTAGCCAGTAGCTTGCCCTCGGGTGTGAGAAACCTTTCGGGCTTGAAGGCGCGCGGATCTGGATATTTATTCTCGTCGTTCAGCATGGCCCTGATATCATAAAAAATTCAAGGCATCGCGGAACATCAGCTTCTGCTCAGGCTCAAGCCGCAGAAGGAGCGCACCATATGTTTCCGATGACCATCGATCCTGCAGGTCAAATTTAGCAGCTATCGCTCTCAAATCGGTGACAACGTCTCGACTCACCTTTAGGTATGTAGTAGCCCATGTACACGTCATCTTCTGAGGTGGTGTGAGGTACAGCAAACGGCAGCGCAGGCATCCATCTCATGACTTCCAGATATACCGCTTGAACATAAGGCAGGGCGGCTCGGTCGCTGAAATCGGGAAGCCTGTTTGCACCGATGACTTCGGTCATCTCCTGCTGAGCTCGACGCTGTACTTCGGGATGCTCACGCATCAGTAGGAAGAACGTCGCCAAAGTGGTTCTAGACTGGAGCAGAACGAAGTCAACGTTTCAGCTGAGTGACACGGCGCATACAGTAAATGACTGACCGTCTCAGCAGCAGCTAACAATCGTTGCGTCAGGCGCGTTTGTGAGTCGGAAGAGAGTTTAGAGCACTGATCTCGAGGCTCACCAGCGTATGCAGTACCACAGACTTTCCTTGCAATCTGACCGGTGTCGTGTCTCGTCTTCGTGGCTTCCAACGTCTTGACGAAAGAATCGGTTTCCTACCCGGAGAATGTCGGCCGAACGCGTGAGAAATGTACCAAAACCAGAAGCAAGATTCTGTACTCACCATACATCGGAGTGCTTCTTCATAGCCGCCATCGATGATCTGCTTGACACACTCCTTCACCTCTCGTGCCACAGAACGGAAGTAGCATCCGGGAAACCATTCAGGAAGAAACTGCAGTGCAGGAAGCGAGTTCACCAGCCACCGTCCTGGCATCACAGCTTCGCCAGCCGCCCTTGCGGATCGTGTTGCCGCAGAGAACAACACATCTTCGCGAGCACTGACATCGATATCTCGCCCATACACGTACTTCAAGACAACAGCACCCAGCATCCTAGCAGGTTCATTGAGTCATTTGCTCTAGTTTGACACGACGGCGAGATGAAGACTCACAATTCTACGTGATGCAGAAAGTCTTCAGGGTCATCGAGAAGGTTGCACAGGAAGCGGTGTATTTTCTCTGAGAGGATGTGGTGACACGAAGTACGAATAACGCTAGTACTGAACCCTTGTTGAAACAGACGACGATGCGCCCTCCAGATCTCGCCATAAGGTAGAAACACTGGAACATGTGACATCATTCGGCGATGAGAAGTGGCGCGAAATCATGTGTCTAAGTCAAGACTCACCAGCAGCCGTGCGTCCCCAGCCCATTCTACATGAACCGCGTAAGTTATAGGTAACAGAACGGAACAATGATAAAAGGACTCACAAGTTTAGCATCGGGTTTTCTATTCGGTCCGAGTATATGTGGGATCGGCGACTGAACAGTTCTTCGGCTACTTCAAGGGTGTTGATAACGACAGTATGTTGACCCAGAGCAGAGAGGTGGAAGATATCACCTGTGCGACAAGGTACGTGAGCTAAAGACTGCGCCCAACATGACATAGCCGGCAAGACATACCGTAACGTCTCGCCAGCGCGGAATACGTGCTACGGATCTGCTTTGACTCGATCAACTTCATATTACCCAGGAGGAAATGACCATTTGGCGTAGGTGGGTAAGGCAAGCAGCGTTGACGGCGACGCATCAACGCAATACTAGATAGTAGCAGTAGCAGGGGGAAGACCACAAGAAGTATCATGATGGCGAAGACTCGACGGATGATACTGAGGGGAGACGCTTGAGCTTCAGCGGGTTAAATAGCTGGGACCTACTAGACGACGAGGGGAAGACCCCAATGATTGCTTCGGATAACATCATCATATCGTGTGGTCTAGCAGCGATGGCTCACACCAAGCGGCGCATATGATTCTGCGAGCCATCAACTGACCGTGGACACGAGTCTTGAGTAACTCATAAAACATACACACTAAGTCTCCAGCTGAGAAACATCATAGAAATTAGCAGAGATGTAGCTCCGAGTCGGAGTCGCAGCGAGAGTTTCTTCATCCTGATGCCTGCCTATCATGAGATACGCTCAAAACCACTGGAGCCACGCGGAAGTAGGCGAGTTCCATCGAGCAACATCCTTGATTATGTTTGAGAATTGACTAATTGGCGGCGGTCGATATCTAGGCGTTACTCATAGCAGAGTCCATCGATGCGCTGAGCGCCTTTTAGCCTCCAGAGCGAGCTAACATGCTTGAACCACTCTGGCACAAGTTTGTTGGCAATTGCGTCGACTTAGGAGCTGCACGCTGAGCCAAAAGAGTCCGCAGTAACACGAAGTACATAATTGTGTCAGCTTGAACAACAACTCTTTGGTTCTCATTCAATGACATCGGGCGAGTCGTTGATGCTGGGAAAGATTGAGAGGACACATCGATAGATAAGGACAACGACTGTCAGTGACGGGTGAGGTTCATTTCAGGTGCAGATTTGAGCTGCTCACGACAAGGGGATGTATAGAGACAGCTGCGTTTATTCGAGGCTGTGATGCTTTGGTCGGTGCTGGGTGGGTGCTTTCAAGTAGCTCTGTGGCTCGGATGGTTGCAATTGCGCAAGCGAGTAGAAGTCTGAAAGGCACTCGCGGCTTACTAAGCTCCAGCCTCTTCTCGCAGTCCTGCCATCTCAGAACCATACGCAGCAAGCAAGCAGCTGTTCTTCGAGTCGTCCACTTTTGCTCATCCACCCTTGATTCCGGCGATGAAAACACAGGAGCTCGACAGATTGTAGGTGAGAAGAGTTTCAGCCTTTGCTTCTGGGCAGTCGCTCATGACGAACTCTGCCAGTTGACACAACTACAAGCGCCTTCGCATACATCCCGACTATTTTTTGACCACAGCAAAACATCTCATGCTCAGACTAGCCTGCTTGACTGGGAGCTTCTTCACAGAGCGGGCGATGCACACTGCTCGAGATAATGTGCGTTCAATGTCGTCCACTTGCCATTTCCCAGCGCTCAGCGCTGACAATCCTAACAGCTTCTACATCGGTCTGCCCCTGTCCTGTCAACATCTGCACACTCAAACTGAATGGGTTCTGCGTCATCTCACGACACAATCAGCGCTTACACGGCTGATTGTCAGTGTTTTGGTCTGATGTCGCTTGATGCCGCCAACGGTGCACTGCCCCGTCCACCCAGCATCCAGCATTTGTCGCGGGCCAACACAGGACGACCAGATCACTCTACAGCTTCTCCTTGTACCCCGCCTCGATGGCGCTCTCCGACGACTATAAAGCCAAGCCTCGTGTCGTGATACCTCGTGCAACGACTTCAACATCGATTCCTGGTTTCTCCTTCCTATAATGACCTCGCCTTACGTGTATACACCCCCGTCCTCAGACTCGCGCCAGCACGGCATCCACTTTGACACACCGTACCATCTCAAACACTCTCCGTTCTCGCCCTTCATCCCAGAGATCCTTCCTTTTTCTAGCCCACGGTCACCTCCGGGTGACGTGCTCCCTCCAACCCCTTACCTATCGCCAATCGAGCTCCCTTCAGTGGGGCAATCACCACGTCAGGACACGTCCAAACTACCATCCACCACCTCTGGACATCGTCGCAACACATCATGCCCCGTCCCTTTGGCGCCTTCCTCTTCCCCCGCATCCAGAAGGACCTCCGCGTCTTTGTCTGCATCGCCCAACTGCAGGAGAATATGGAGCTCATTCTCCCATTATCTTTTCTCATCGTCATACACGATCTCGGATAGTCGACCATTGCTCCACCCATACCTGGACTCACAGATTCCGAGCCGCTCAGACTTTCTTTTCGACCTCGCCCTCCCCACCTTCTCGCCAATGAGAATCAAGCACCAGCACGACGGCGTTCTTCTCACCGTCGAAGAACTCGCACATCCTGCTACATATCCCCACCTGACGACGCTTCACATCGTCTGCGACCTCATCCCCAATTGGCCCATGAAGCTAACTTATCACGGTTCCGGCGCTCCACAGCCCATCACGCTCGGCGACGCGTTGTTTGTTATCCATTCCAACCTGCACGAAAGGATCACTTCGCGGGACTGGGCACAGCTTCCTAAGGAGTGGCAGGCGGAGGTGTCGAAGGCTTATTCAAGGAGGTGTAGGAAGTCCGGGGTGGAGCAGACTCAGCGGGCAGAAGGCGTGAAGCGTGTGGACTTCCTTGGTGGAAAGGTGCGCTTCATGGGGCTGGAGTGGATTGGCGAAGGACGCGTGAGATTGGTGGTGGGGTGTTGTTGAGAGCGTGCGGACTCTGCAATGTTATCGTTATCGTCTATTTATCCTTCCTTTTTATGTACAACCTTGTAGCTATAGCGCTCTTCACTACTGTATTTCTAGCTCAACGGGCACTCAACCGTCTGCTTTTGACTTTCATTCTGTTAATGTAGCTCATACCTTATATATATATCGTGTCCATTGCCACTCCAGAAACGTACTCCAGAAGCAGGATGCTCAGCTCAAGCCCTCGATAACTCGCATCTCATGGCCAATATCAGCCAGCTGCAAAGCTCAAGCGTCAAGCCCAACCATGAAGTTGAGAAAGATCATTATCTGCGGTATGTAACGATGGCGTTCGGGGCGCCTGACGCCAACGGTGCATGGACGCCAACTTGGGCTGCTTTTCCCATCCAAAAGGGGAGCTAAAGACCGAGGTAAATGGATCTCGCAGAACCGAATACGCACAAACTACAAGTACAGTTGTATTGCCTACACCTTCGGCCTACCGTTCTTTCTATGTCCGGGGGTCTACGATCTCCTCCAGCTCATCCTCGATTACACTCGTACTGTACGGACGCGTCCAAAGCTCCAGTCCACCCTCTTGAAGCCGCTCCAGTCGTTTAGCCTGATCCCGTTCTTGCTTTAAGCCACGATGCCATGAGACATTGAGACCCTCTTTCTCGATGATCCAACGCAGGGCATGGTAAGTAGGCCAAAGCGTCTGCCCAGAGTCCCACACACCATGCGAGGTGAGTCCGTCTTGGTGAAACACTTCCAAACTTTGTCGCTTGAATGCGTCATCCCAGGCTGAGGCAGCAGCAATCTTCTGGCGATGCAGAGAACTGAGATTAACAAGCACACAGCGGGCTAGTAACCGCGTGCCGAGGTTCATCGAACGTCTGCTTTTGAGCATATCCACCAGCGGAGCGATGCATCGGGAATTCGCCCAGATTACTGAAGGCACTGAAAAGCACTGGATCACTGACGGCATCAGCCACTCCCTCTCCTCCTCGACCTTCATCGTGATTTCGCGCATGCATACACACTGTTCATTGTATTTGCTCACTACAACGCCGCAAACAGACCCCCGCACTCCGAGCTACAGATATTAGTGCTATTTACCCTGTTATCGCGCTACGCGGCTTCTTCAGCGAGTGTTTCTCGGCGCAGATGGCTGCCCCCCAATGCCGGCACAACGCTTCTCTTTCTCTGCGGAGAAGGGCCGTAGAGACTGATATGATAAGGGAAAGGGGATTCAGGGTCGGGAGGCCATTTCCCAATCCTCCTATGGCCCTTAAACTGAGCGCAGGTGGGTCGACATTGGAGGTGAAAACACTGAAGCACTGAACACAGAAACACTGGAAATCCACCAAATTCAGCCCATTTCAGTGCGTCTCAATGCATTGCAGTAAATAACATCGAATACTGATGCTGGGTGATGCGGAACCACTGAGTTCAACGTCCGTTCGGCAGGGGAATACGTCCATAATTCCGCTGTGGTCTGGGTTGCGTGTGCGGGCGCGGGCGAGGAAGCGGAGTATGGAGAGGGACTGTGCTTCCATCTCCTCATTGCTAGGACAAACCTCTGTCCGGCTGATATAGTCGTACTTCTCGAATGAGATGCAAAGCTTTCGCAGCGTCCTCCAGTGGCCGGGATGGGTAGAGAAGAGAGGAAGAATGTTCTCAACGCTGCTAGCTGAGCGCAGCTCGAGTGTGTGAAGCTCTGGTGCGGATGCAGCCAGAAAATCGTGCACCTTGGACATGATTGGACCACTGTATATTAGATGGACGAGAGACGGATAGAGAAGTCGCAACAACAAGTTGTGAGCCCCCGGACCATAGACGATGGTGAGCTTCGACAGTTTTGGAAGTAGGATGCGAGAGGTGAACAGGGAGCTGGGTTGCACGCCATGTATACCACGCGAGCTCTTGAACTCCAGGAGGGTCTGAAGTTGCGGAAGCGCAGAAACTGGTAGCGGGTCTCTCGAGTTATCTAGGTCTGTGATGACGAGTTTCGTGAGACGCTCAGAACAGTAGCCTAGCGGCGCAGAAGACCCCGGGATGGACGCGAAGCCAACGCTGCTGCGCAAGACGGCATCAATCTCGACGACCTTCGGCTGTTTTTGAAGCTCGTCCAGTACACTGTTATCGTGCAGGTGCGTCTGAAGATGCGTCTGACTCGGAGCAGCCAAATTCTGCCAATTGCTCTCGCACGGTGACTTGAACTGCGAGCAGTCGATCACCATCCGCGCGAGGCGCTCCATCTCAAGGGAACGAGGAATCTGGATAAGAATATGGTATGGCGCCCGAATGTGGATTGCGCGATGCAGGTGTGGAAGAAGGATGCGGAGAAATGGCTGCGCGTAATCGTATCCAGGGCTCGTCTGGATGGTGATCGCAAGATCGGCGTCTCGGGATCTTTCCAACTGGAGCTGAAATATCTCTGCCGCCCGAGTGAGATTGGCGTAGGAAGGTCTCCGATAAGTACGATCTGTGGTGGGGAAGGTTCGGGAATAATCGTGGCCGGCATCGGCTGTCATCGGGAGCTCAGGGTTAGACGCAGCGATAGAGTCGATGTAGACTTGGGACCAGAGAGATCCGTACGTGAGGCAAACATCGCGCCAGTGTTTGCAGACAGTAAGTAGAGCCCAATTATATGTCAAATCTTCGAAACGGATTAGGGTGGATGGGATTGCCAGCGTGAAGATGTCGCATAGAAGATGGGGCGGAATCCGACACAAAGACGATATAAGACAAACATGGTCGCTTATATGCTGTTCAAGAACCTCTATCTATTTCTGCGCTCCCTCTAAGAGTAGTTCCAGATCTTCAATCCTCCGTAATGCGAGATCTCGTTTCTGTTCCAGAGCACATTTGGAAGCGGTGATGGAGCAGAACTCCTCTGGACTTGTGACCGCTCCCGAGTAACGGAGGTGGGTATAGTGCTCCATAATCATCGACGTTCGCTCTGGCGATGGTTAGGACTGGGATACGATGGCTGCATTGACGAGTCCCATACATAGTAAGATAGAAAATCTGAATCAGTCGTGAGCGCTGCGATCAGGACCGTTCGAACTTGTGCTTGCCATGTGCCACTGCTCTGAGTTTTTGACCGCATCTCGGCGCCTTCGTTCGTCGGCGTCCCGACCACATCGACCTCCCCTGCCTTGCATAGGCATCGCTCACCTCTGGATTCGCAAGGTAGCCGATCTTTCAAGGTCATCATACAGCATACACTAACCGTTCTCACAGCGAATACCGATGGTTCTGGAGCACTGTACGCACCTGCGGTACTCAGAAGCGGTAACCAATCCAGAGGAGTTCCGTTCCATTAACACCTCCAAACGGGCTCTGGAGGAGAAGCGAGAAGTGGCGGTGGGAAGAGTCAAAGAGCTGAAAGAACTCTTGGAAGGGGCGCAGAAAGAACTCGAGGTGCTTGACGAGCAGATTAGGGGCCATGCCCGTCTTGTATCACCCTTGCGTCGAATTCCACCCCATATCCTATGCGACATCTTCACGCTGGCAATCCCATTCGCCCCCGTCCGCTTTGAAGACCTGGTGCTCACCGCACCTTCGACTCTGCTACTTGTCTGCAAGTATTGGCGCGACGTTTGTCTGACATGCGGATCTCTCTGGTCCCGAATATACATCGACTCTACCGCCGCCTCCGCCCTCGAGCTCCCAATGTCAGCCAACGACACCATCAGTTTTCTCCGCGCTTTTCCTCCTCCGGGTCGTACCTATAGAAAGCCATCGTACGCCGCCCTCGCGCGTGCAGCAGAACTGTTGTAGCTTCAGTTGGAAAAATCCCAAGACTTCAACTTGACCGTCATCATACAGACGAGCCCTCGATACGACTATGCTCAGCCATATTTCCGCATCCTTCTCCCACATCTCCATCGCGCAGTCTATCTTCGAGCATCATACCACATCTTCGTTCATCTGCCATGTCCGGACCAGATGGAACGCCTCGTACAGATGGTAGTCGACTACTCGGAGTTCAAGGCACCGCACGAGATGGACTGGCAGGGGGTGACCGCTGCTGCCTCTCAGACGCATGTTCTAACCTCTCAGAATGATAACCAAGCACTGGACAGGCTTCGCAACCAGCCCAAGGTCGTCGGTGTGTGTGCTATCCTGCGCAGCAACGGTTTCGGCCAGCTCGGCTCCTTCCCATTCTATCACCACGAGAGCCTCACAAAGCTCGTCATCACAGATCATTGGAGAGACCCGTCGTTGCTCGACGCACTCCCTCAGCTTACCAATCTTGTCGAACTGGAGTTCAAAGCCACACGTCGTTTCAACGGCCGAGCATTCGTCGCCCCCTCTGCTCCCACCGGCGCTATTCGAGTCTTATTGCCCAGGCTATCAAAGCCGACGATTGTCCACGGTCTGGGTGCCGAAAGGGTTTTGGAGCGAATTCTCTCTCCGTTCCTAGGCCACCTCGTTTACAGCTGCGTTCAGCACATCAACAGGCGTGCAAGAGATATCGCGATGTACGGTTCTTCGCGTTACTACTCCATGTTGTCCAGGTTACCAGTGCACTTCCTGTACACTGTCAGTGGTTCTGAGCAGTAAGCACCGTGTTAGACCTCAGATGCCTTCAGATAGAGTTGGAGTAGTGCTTTGCAGTGCGCGAGCTCCTAAGTACATATGAGTATCAAGTAAAGGTTCGCCTGTTTGTATACAGACCCAAGATCAATATGCCTCTGGCCTCTCGTCAGGAGAGTCCGAGACTCCGAGTACGTGCAAGGCCCAACTTCCAAGGGGGTCAGAGTCCAGACGGCAAGCAAAACGGAAATTTCACGAAAAAGTACTCATGTCGTCAGTATATTCGGATCAGGGGAATCGAGAGCTGCCGCGTAATTGGAGGTATCGCATGAGAGGCGGCAATGTTAACCATGCCACCATATCCGACTCATTCCCAAGTGTGATGAGACTTTATCATTGTCGTGCAGAAGTTACTGTGCCACAGGGTGATGTTATCCTGCAGGTGGTACCATGAAGCTCGCTACTCCATGGTGGTGAGCATGTGCATGAGTCCTTTTGACCGCGAACACCGATGGAGCGATTAGGAAACATTGACGGAGACGTCGGATTAGGAAACATCGACGGAGACGTCGGATTAGGAAACATCGATGGAGACGTCGAGGCGGATTGACGTTCGGTCGTGACGGAATAGAAGCTCTGCTTGGACGCTGTCATTTAGTAGATAGCTTATTAGCGTGCACACATTATACATGACTCGATTTCTGAGTGCAGACCATCGCTGGTGAGAGTCCTGTGAACCGCTGTGCTTCTACGTGAACGAGTAGACTACGCTTCAGAGCTCCCTGCGCCAGGAACACATGCGCTGGAGCGGAGTGAGCGGAGTCGTTCGTCTGACGCCTGTTCGCTCTCGAGACAAGACAGGACGTGACGCCCGATATCGGTGGCAGGATCAAGAGCCTGACAATGCCCACAAAGGAAGATCATCGACACATCCGAGTTGAAAGAAGGGATGCATCTCGCCGAAGATATGAGATCATGATTGGAGCTGCGCTTCGAACAATGGCAAAAATCACGCCTTGTCTCGCCGACAAGAACGCTTAGACGGTATTCCGTCATGCTGTCTGTTTGAGGTTTGTGCCTCGCAGGTGCAGATGAACAAGAGATGCGTTGAAACAAAGGTTTGGCGGGCAACAGGGAGCGAAGAAACGGGCGATCCTCTGATCATGAGCTCGATAGAGGAGTCCGTGCGGAGTATATTGAGCAAAAAGTAAAGCGATAGACGCGGAATCTCCTCCTTCAAGAGGAGAATCATCGAACTTGGTTCGACATTCGAGAGGATCGAGAAAGATCTTTCGAACAAGAACCTCTTCAACGTTCTCGAAGAAGGAGCTCTTCGCCGAAATAGCCCCCTCGCACGTTCAGCGAGTGATCCCATCACCCGGCAGCCGGCGTTTGTATCACCTGCCAGATCAGCAGACCCTGCCGAGAAGCCGGTTGACCTTATCTAAGCCGTCCGTGCGTAGCCCACAAAGACCGGCCAGCCAGCGCCCGCCAAAGTTTCCCTGCCAAATCCTCCCCGCCAACTACTCGCCCTACCACCCAAAGCCTGGTGTAGCTCAGCCAGCTCCCTCTCCCCTACCACCCACCTACCACCTAGGCGTCGGAATAATCTTTTAAATTTTATTCCCCTCCCTACTCCCTCCGTTCTTGACGTCGTGTATTAGACGTTGTTCATCGTTCTTGCGAGGTTCGTTTTTCTCCCCTGCGTGCGAGGACGTCGGGGGGTGCGATGAGGTGAACGGGTGTGGGCGCCTGCAGCCACAGACGCGTCGACGCGCCTCGTTCCCCTCCCTCATCCCATCGTCGCTTCCTCCCCTCGTCTTCCTCGCTCTCTGGTGGTGTAATGGATGATGGTGACGACGATACTGATACCATTTTCGCTTTTTTCTCGAACAGATCACTTTAACCCATCCACCCTCGTAACCGTAAACCATGCCTAAGGAAGCATCCGCGAAGCCCAAGGTGAGATTTTTAGCTCTTTTGCGCGTTTTTGGGACGTCGTTGGCGTCGTTAGGGGTTGGTTTTGCTGCGGTGGGGATAAGGAGGCGCATATACCCACTTTTTGTCCATTTTGCTGTGTTTTTTGATAGTTTGGCTGGCTACGTCTCTACTGCTGGTGGTGGGATGTGGAGTCTACGTCGTTCCCCACGTCGTTGGCTCTCGAGGATGGATATACTGTGTTTCTCAGCTCGTGCAACCGCATACATCCACCCTTTTCCTCATCCTCTCTCCTCTGCCTCTCCGACCTCAATTTAACCTGCCTCTCTCATCCACAGCGCAAGGCCGCCGAGAAGTCCGCCGAGAAGACATCCGGTGGTCGTGCCAAGAAGGACCCTAACGCACCCAAGCGCGCTCTCTCCGCGTACATGTTCTTCTCCCAGGACTGGAGGGAGAGGATCAAGAACGAGAACCCTGATGCTGGGTTTGGTACGTTCTTCTTCTCACTTGGTCTGCCCGTGTACTGTCCTGAATCATCGCGTTTCGTCCTTCAGGTGAAGTCGGCAAGCTACTAGGCGCGAAGTGGAAGGAGCTTGACGAGGCTGATAAGAAGGTTCGTTCCTCCACCTTCACCCTTATCCCTACATGTACCTAACCTAATATTTTCCCACAGCCATACGTCGAGCAAGCCTCCCGCGACAAGACGCGCGCTGAGACTGAGAAGGCTGCGTACGAAGTGAGTACAACTCTTATGAAGCCTGGTGAACACAAGGTTATCCGCTTTCGGGGGAAGGTCGTTGGGCATTCGCATCTTTTGATGAACGATGAGGACCGTGGTGCTGCTTCTTCCGTTCCTGTTTCTGTTTCGAATGCATGGAGACGCATGTTACTGTTTATTAGCCAGGTTCTGGGGGCGGTTGCTCTTCGTTTTGGTCGTTCCTCGGTTCTGGTCGTTCTTGCCTTCGTGTTGATTTTTGGCTTCGTTCGGACTTTGTTTGCTGCTCGATGTTCCTTCTACTTTACGCCTGTCATAATTCGGTATCATCTCCATTATCTTCGTTCGCTATGTGGCACGCTTTGTCTCTTGCGCTTGTCCATTGCTCATTCCCTGACGGGCGTCTTCTAATGCGACCCTGGCTCGTTCACGTCGGCGTGCGCGGTGTTCAGGGTCATCATTGATCGCGCTTTTGCTTTGTTATCCCTTCTTGCTTGCGTTCTTCTCATCCATCCATCCTTCCGCTCGTTCTTGTTATCTTGTCCCTTCCTATCTACTTTCTTGACGATCATACTGACCCACTCTCTCTTTCCTAGGCTGGCGAAAGCAAGAAGAGGGCATCGAGCGCGGACGAGGACGCCTCTGAGTAAACGCAGTGTAACCTGCCCGATTATCCTTATTATCCACCCCTCCCCCTGCTCCCGCTGCTGTAGTTACATACATCCTTCGTTCGTTGTTTCTCTCTCTCACCTTTGTGTTTCCTGCTTCGTGAATCTGCCTGTCGTTTGCTCGCCCACCACGCTGCTGACTCTCATGTACCGTAAAGCACCCTACCGTACCTGTGTTGTTGTTTCTGTTTGTTACTAAGATAATTGTGAAGTAAATTGTGTACGGTGCATGAATTGGTGGGGTGTGTTGGGCTTCGCGGAAAGTTCTTAGCATGGTAGAGAGTGATGGAGATTGTGATGGAGATTGTGCGGGATACTTGTGTGCTACACTAGAGGAGGATATTGCACTTGGACTGAAGGAGGAGGAGGAGATGCTCTGAACATGACGCACGAAGGGAGATAAGATTAGATCGGACGGCGCTGACAATCTCTTCCGAACCACCACCAGGCACCCGGGGTGGCTTTACTGAACGCAACTCCTCCACCACTCTCCACTACACAACGACGACTGGAATAAACGGACGCCCCGCTCGACGACTATACTGAACAAACCCCCGCTCAACGAACCAAGGAACGACGAACGCGATGTTCAAGAAGCCACCGCAGTCCATCAAGCCCGCTACGCCCCTCCGGAGCTCGGACAGGCGGAAGCTGAGAGGAAGGATCGTTGATTCGTTTGCGCTTGATACGCCGTTCGGCACTGGTACGCGTACCTTAGGTGTGGGTGGGAGCTCAGGTGGAGACGCGACGAAGCTAAGCTCCGAAGACGCGGACGCCGTTTGCCCCGATGGGCTCATGGCTGCCAAGTTCGTAGCGCACGCAGGGGAGAGTGGGGTGCGTTTCTTTCTATTTCCCTCCCTCCCTCTTTCCTGCTGACGCTTCAAGTGGATAGACGCTATACCTAGACCCAACGACGAACGACCCGCTTTGGATATCACTCGGGAAAGGCGGGGGCGTGATGGATGGGGAGTTGGTTCCGACGCGTGCGTTTCCCTCATTCCCTGGATCCTTCATATGATGATTGACGGGGAGGGGAATGGACAGTGTACACGCTATTCAAGCGGCCGAATCTCTTACCGTGGGTATCGACGCCTTCCGCGGTCATTCCTGTTTTGGTTGGAGGGGCGGATTTGATGATTCCAGGAGGTACTTCGTCGGCTTTATCCCTCCCTCTAAGTTGTGTTGCTGATGAGGATACACCTACATTCAGTTATCCACCACCCCGAGTCGTTAGGCGAGCGGCAGCTTCTCACTGTACGACAGTATATCCACCCCGAGGAGAAGGGAGATGCGGTCCGGATTAGTGCGCCGTTGGCGGTGGGGAGGGCGGCGTTGACGTTCGGTACGTTCTCCTTCTTCCCCCTCCCTCTCTTCCCCTTCCCCTTCCCCTTCCCCTTCCCGCTTGAGTACCTTTCCCCTGGAGGCACGTACTGACCAGCACCCAGGCCCCAACGCGCTAGAAGGCAAGAAAGGCAAAGCGGTGCTCGTCATACATACGTGGAAGGATGCTCTTTGGGGGTTGGGAAGTAGTTGGCCGGATGGGAAGATGCCGGAGGGGAGTGCGTTGGTGAAGGGTGGCTCGGAGGTGGAGGTGAATGGGAGCGATGAGGAGGGGGAGAACGATCTTGATCTTGGTGATGTAGATTCGGGCGTCAAGGAGCTGAGTATCCTCGACCCTGCGCCGGACGAGGAAAAATCGCTAGCAGCACAGACGCGATCTCCCCAAGGTAACGCCTCCGTCTCAACACTCCACTTCCCCAATCTAACTAATCCAACGCACGCAGACGTATCCACCCTCCTCCGCTCCGCTCTCCTCCAATTCCTTTCCACCCAACCTCCCCTCCAACCCGCTTCATTCCCAATCCCAGCAACGACGTTCTACACCTCTTATATCCTGCCGTTCCGGCCTGCGGCGTTATTGTATCCGATTCAGCAGCACCCTGCGGCGTCCACATCTGCATCGCAATCCAAACAGGAATCATCGCAATCCAAACACGAATCATCGCACCTCGAACCGGAATTGACAGTACAGAGAGCAGAACCCGACCCGACCCTCCTCCGCTCAATAGACCTCAAACACTCCTCGCATAAATCCCTCTCCCAGTTCCTCAAATCACTCCAGAAAGAAGGGCTCATCAAGCTCAAACCCGCTCCGTCCCAGGGCGGGAAGAAGTCTTCGGGCGGGGGAGGGGAGGTCCTGATCGTCAGCGTTGATAAGGCGCATAAGGACGTGGTGGGGCATAGGGCGTTTGGGACTGTTAGGGATTGGGAGGAGAAGGCTGCGAAGCGGGGCGGGAGTGTGGGAGGTGGGGCAGCCGCAGGGGGAGAAGTGGGAGGAGGTGTGGTTGTGACGGAGTTGTATAAAGTCAGCGGCGGTAGTGGTGCTCTAACAGAATTATTCGAATCGTACGTCCCCCCTTCCCCCAATCTCATCTCATTCCCATACTGATCCCCTCCCCGCCGCAGTCTAACACCGCACCCAACCCGCCCCCCAGGGACGTATACACTCCCGGAGATCAAAGCCCACATCATGTCCTACATCGATGCTAAGAATCTGGTTAATGCTAATGAGAGGGGGTGGGTGAACGTGGGTGAAGATGCGGTTTTATGCGCCGCTCTCGGGGGCGGGAGTAAAGCAAAGGGGAAAGAGGGTTCTGTGGGGGGAGAAGCGAAGAAAGGCCCGAAATCCGTGTCCTTCGGTACGCTCTTTCATTCCCACCTGTAAACGGTGACTGACGACGAGCGCACAGCGCCAGACACCATACCGGAGTTTATGAAAAGGGAAGAGGTGATTACGAAGGTGGTGGGGAGGATGGCGGGGTTGTGGGAGATGGTGTCGGGGGTGGAGGGGAGGGAGAGGGTGGTGAGGTACGTGTCTTTTTTTCGCTAGGCTTGTTGGGGAGGTCTCGGTCTCGGTGGGAGGGCTACTATTTCGGGTGGACGGTCCAACACCTCTTCCTCCCTTCCGAGGCTTCTTACATACTCCTTGGTGGCCCTACTAATTCCCTCCCCACAGGAAAACCCGGCCCACCATCCACATCACCACCAAAGCGCACCACGGCGGCCGGAAACATACGACCTACGTTACGGGGCTCGAGCCCTGGGACGCCGTACTGAGGGGACTGGGGGCGGAGAATATGGGGGAGGAGTGGAGGAGGGTTTGTGCAGGTGCTACGAGCGGTGCGTTTCGTTTCTAGTCTCGGTGTCTTTTGAGATTAGGCTCTTTCTCTTGTGGTTTTTTGCCTTGGATTTCGGGCTGCTCTTTACTTTGTTTCGTGACGAGCGGTGCGCTCTGATTCAGCGCTCGCGAGTTATCGTTCTTCCTTCTTCGTCTCTTCTTAACGTCACGTCCTCCTCACATTTATTCTCTCTTTGACAGCCCTTCCTTCTCACCTTTACGTTCTCACTCTCTTATTTCTTCTCGCTGCTCGCTCGTCAAGTTCTCTCTTGACGTGCCTCTGACTTGATCATTCTGCAGTACAACCTGTAACGGGCGGAGGCGAAGCGACGAAGGGTACGATGGAGGTGTCGGTGCAGGGGAAGCAGAGTAAGGTAGTGATGGAGTCGTTGGTGAAGAAGGGCGTGCCGAAGAAGTGGATTCAGGTGGGGTGAGGAAAGGATTCAAACATCAGCGTGTACTCTTTGTACTAGGATTAATATAGGTCGAAATTCGCGATTTGCAGTGGAGGCTCGAACCAGTGCGGGGTCGTAGAGATCGATGTCCATTTCGTGCGATAGCTTCAGTTGGGACAACCTATGTATATATACATATACTGTACATGGGTCAATTTGCATTTCGTAGAAGGGAAAGAGGTGAAAGCATGATATCAAGAATGAAAGCTTCTGGTCGACCGACGAGTGACATGCTGGCCTCAGATAGGGCGCCCGAAGCTAGAGATGGTCTCCGTACGTCAAAAATAGAGTCTTCGTGAGCTCCTTCGACAACAACTGCGCATTGCTACGTCGCATCCATAGTTCCAGCCCGCCCTCGAGCAACCTCTCCAGGCGTCGGGCTTGTTCCGGCTCAGCCTGCAGTCCTTCCGCCCATCGAAGTCGCCCACGTTCGTTCCGACCCGCTATCACCGCAAACCGCTCGTACTTAGGCCAGAGTCCCTCTTCCGAGCCAAACACAGCGCCGCGCTGGCACTCCGACTCGACATCGTATATCGTCCGATTGCGGGCTATGAATCTTCGAATATTATCTTCGGGGCTATCGGAAGGATATATTGCAGCGAGGTGAATCTGCACCGCGCGAGCTGCCAGTGCGGCGGCAGACGTCTGCTCTCCAGCATGTCAATCAGTGCAGAGATCGGGGAGTGCAGTCCTCCTAATTCCAGCTCAGTGAGGCAGGGAACACGTCGAAGAACTCGTCCGCTGTCGCACCATCGATATCCTGTGAGTGACTGCGTCTAGTGAGCAGGTGTGTGATTGCATCCGCTTGCTCTTCGTCATTTTGGTAGTTATAGATTCCAAAGACTCGACTGTTGTTCAGGGCTGGATGATTGTAGAAGACGCGGAGTGTTCGGAGCTCCCTCCAATGACCGGAACAGGTACTACAGCTGAAGAGGTCGAGTATGACGTCAGGTCCACTTGCCGTATCTAGAACGAACGCGTGCAGGACTGGCATTGACGATTCCGGGAATTTATAGAGAGGGGGATCCAGCGAACCTCTGTAGGTAAGATGTGAGCCCAGGAGTGATGACTTCATCGAGCACCTTCTGCGCAGCCGCTGATGCACATAGTAATAGGAGTTTTGAGAGCTTGGGAAGGAGCACTCTAGACGAGATGGATGGGAGGGGAGCGGCGGATGTAAAGTTGGAGGATAAATTACATTGCAGCTCGAGCTCCACCAAGTTACTGAGCTGCGGGAGGAGCGAAAGCATGAACGACGCATGTTGGGTCGTTTATGACAATAAGACTCGTCAGGGTCTCCGGTCGGTAGAGGGGAGAGGGCGGCCTTAATGGGCCAAAGGGATGCAAGCTGCGGAAGATTGTCTGGATGTCGACGACCTTGGGTTGCATGTACAATTTTTGCAAGTTGACGTGATCCTCAGGAGGCGTACCGGAATTCGGAGGAGTCCAAATAGGTTGGTTGCATCTGCATGATCTGGAAATGATCTGGAGAGGAATACTCCGCATAGTCGACATCGACATGGGTTAGTCGATTCATCGTCTGTAGGAACCGCGTGCATGCAAGGATGTGGTACGGGGCTCTGAGATAGACGGCACGATGGAGGTGTGGAAGGATAATGCGAAGAAACGGCTGCGCGTACTCGTATTGGGGACGGGCCTGGATCGAGACGGCCAAGTTGGATCCATGGGACCTTTACAACTGAAGCTGAAGGAGGTGAACAGATCGTGGCGTGGTCGGCGGTCGGAGATTGAGCTGATAGGGGGAGAATGTCTGTTGGAGGCCCTCGTGGGTACTTTGAGAACGAGGGCGCTCGGGATTGGAGGCAGCAGATGAGTCGACGTAGATTTACGACCACAGCGTACCATATGTTAAGCAAATATCACGCCAGTATTTACAGACAGGAAGCAGAATCCATGGAGCGGCAAGGACAGATTCTTGTGGTCCGGTCAGGGAGATTGGCATCGCGTGTGCAAAAACTGTCGCACAGGATGTGGGGAGGATGCGCCGCAACGGAGAAACGAGATAGGCATGGTCGAGGATCTTCTGTTCGAGGACCGTCAGCTCTGCCTGAGTATCCTCTAAAGACTTCTTCAACTCCTTCATTCTCTTTTGAGCGAAGTCCCGCTGTTTCTCGAGGGTCCCTCTCGAAGCTATGATCGACTGGTGCTCCTCGGTAGTTGCCACGGCACCTGCGTAACGCAGATGAGAATATCGTTCCATGGTGTCGTACATGCGGACGTGGCGAAAGCTACGTGAGGGAGTATGAATTCAAGCGTTTATTAAATACGAGGTCTAGTATACTGAGCGACTGTGGAGGCGAACAATGCAAGCAGAGCAGCCTTCGTCAACGGTGTGGAAGGTTGTGTGGAAGGCAAAAGGCGGTGGATGACAAATCAGTCCGACTTTTAAGATTAATTCTACCTTCCTTCACTATCCTGGACTTGTCCTTCAGCCGAATTGTCATCCTATCTCAAAAGAATTCGATTTGGGCACTTGACTCATTCTGGTGACAAGCACTGAGAATCTCTCAGCTAAAGCTGGCATTTCGACTGGCCCTTCGCTTTACAACACCGGGTTGAGTTCGACCAGAAGCGAGCTTTCAGTGTTCGCCCTCGGGTACCTCATGGCGACCCCGTCGAGCCACTTATCTGTATAGCAGTGTTATCTGCTCGTTCAAGTTCAATTGTCCACTGCTCTGGTTTTATGCAACTCCTACGTCTAAGGTTTAGGGTCGTCCGCTCAAAGGAGAATCAACAAAGCCGGACCATTTTTCCAAGCAATCCACCATCATCCAGCTGGCAAACGGCTCATTCATTCTCGTCAGTGTTCGGGGTCATTATCACATCAAAAAGTTGAAGGCATTCAGCCCTCGCCGACTTGAAGTAAACAGCCAATAGGGAAGGCGCTATGTTTGGACTGCGCACTGCCGATAAGCGATGGCCAAACAGCTAGCGACGGCAATCATGCATGTACGGATTTCGTTTGCTGAACTCTAAGTTATATCTTGCCACCTCCATACCACCTTTGAAGTATAAGAAAAGAGCAGCGAACCGCTGAGTAGTCTCATCGTCAGTCCTCCCCCCTTCTGACTTCACACTCCCACTTCACAACCATGCAACTCCTCACCGTCTTCACGCTTTTCGTGGTAGCTGCCGCTTCCTCTGTCGAGGTCTTCGCCGCCCACGAGATCAGGTTCAAGAGCCTGTGCCAAAGGACTATCACCCCCAAGTGAAAGGGCAACGACGCGAGGGGACCTGATTGAGGCCCCTCAAAACTGGTGGAACCTTCACCGCTACTGTCCCTGAGAAGGTACGGCGCAATTACGTTGATTTTCTGTCTCATAGTTCACTGGCTGACATGTTGTGTATAGTGGGTTTCTGCCCGTGCGTGGGGTCAAGACGGGTCTTGCTCCGTGAACGACGGTGCTAGCTGCACTCTTTTCGAGTGCACCTTCTCGAATGTTGGCTTCAACCAGTGCAACATCTCTCGTGTCTCTGGATACAACGTACGTCTCGATCCAGCGTTATACTATGATAACACTTCGCTGATCATTCCTTCCTCGCCGCTCACAGGTCCCCGTGGCGTTCTCCTGGGTCAACAGCCCTGCCGGCTGCCAGAGTGGCAAGAAATGGTACATGGTTCACTGACTTCATACGCATATCCATGAGTTCTGACCTGTACTCTGTAGCTCCAGCTCGAGCTGCCCCGACACCACGGCGTGGTTCCCTCCGGACAGCTGCAACGGCTGCCTCTCTCAGTGCAACAAGGCCAGCGTTGGCATGTGGGTCACATTCTGCCCTACTAAGGCTACATACCGTACTTTCAGATAGTTAAATACATGGATTAGTACGTCACGTACGTCGAGAAATGTGATTATGGCGATTCGTTGTAATCAATACTGGCGCGGAAGTTCAAGTTGTCACTGCAAGATCTTGAGACCTCGGTCATCTCCACGGTACTCCGTTCCTGATTGCGACCTTTGTCAGACGTAGACAACTCTTTCCCGACCACCATCAACAAATACACCTCTGTTCAATCCCAATCCTCCTCTAGCTCTGCGCTAGGTTGCCAAAAAGTTCCTGAAACGCGGATACTTTTCCACAAAGACTACTATTCAGCTTACTCTCGAGTTACGCGGGATGACCGCCCCTGTCACACAGGCTGTGGACTCAGGCGTAATCATCGTCTTGGGGCGGGACTTTCAAAGTGCAGACTGTGGCATTTGCTCTCTCAAAATCGCAAGGTTGATGTTGATCAGATGGAGGGGAGTACCGTGACGCTCAATGATGCGAGGTCTGTACTCTTCGCTCGGAGCGGCGTTCTCGGGATATCGAACGGCCTTCGGAAGAAAAGCACCAGCCATTCAAACCTTTGAGTTGAGTTAATGCACATTTGCGATGGGAAGTGGCGTTGAAGCAGGACGTTGAGCAAGTCAGGCGACTGGAGGAGCTACAGGAGGGAGGGTTGGAGCTATGGCTTGTGCCGCCTATGTGGATTACAGGAAGTCACGGCCGCGAGCAGGGACGAGGCGCTGTCGCTTCTGCTAAAATGGCACGCGAACTCTCTGTCAGGGATTGCACTCGTAGTGTGCTATGTAACTAGTATTTTGGGAACGGCGTAGTCAACACAAGATCTTGCTGCACAACGTCGTCAAATTCCACACAGATTCAGCCATGGCGTAAAAGCAGAAAACATTATCATCGAATACCCCCCCACGTACGAGACGTGCTAACCCATGTAACTAGTCGAAAATGTGGTATAAACCCTAAGTAGGGCAGAAGGTAACCCACATGCCAACGCTGGCCTTGTTGCACTGGGAAAGGCAGCCGTTGCAGCTGTCCGGAGGGAGCCACGCCTGGGTGTTGGGGCAGGTGGAGCTCGAGCTAGAAATACGAGTCAGATTGAAAGTGAAGAGAAGCTCAATTCGAAACGTACCACTTCTTTCCACCCTGGCAGCCAGAAGGGCTGCCGACCCAGGAGAATGCCATGGGGACCTATTAATCGACGAAAATGAGAAGATCAGCGTCGTGAATCGAACGTCAAGTACGTGTGTGCAACGTACGTTGTATCCAGAGACACGGGAGATGTTGCACTGGTTGAATCCGACGTTGGAGAAAGTGCACTCGAAGAGCGTGCATTTAGCACCGTCGTTCGCAGAGCACGAACCGTCATGGCCCCAAGCACGGCCAGCGACCCACTGTACACAACGTTGAGTGAGTCAGTGAGCCAGATAGTCAACATGTTCACGTACCTTCTCAGCAACAGAAGCAGTGTGAGTTCCTCCAGTCTTGAGGGCGGGGCCGACGCTAGGCGAGGTGGCACCGTTGCCCTTCCACTTGGGGGTGATGGTCCTGGAGCACAAGTTCTTGAACCTGATCTCGTGGGCGGCGAAGACCTCGAGCGAGGAAGCAAGGGCGACCAAGAGGACAGTGAAGATGGTTGGGAACTGCATAGCGGAGGATGAGATTCGAGGAGTAAAGTCGAAGATGGGAAGACCGGTGACGATGAAAATACTCAGTGTCGACCAGCCTTCTTATAGTGCCCAATATGCAGAACAATGCAGCGCATAAAGACGATAAAGCTCAGCAATCGAACGCGCAGAGGTGATCTTCGCTCGGCAGTGCACAGAGCTTTCCAGATTGCCGCATTCACTTCGAGGCCATCAGGGATGCCGGTGAATGCGTTCTGTGTGCTGATGTGATGAGAGCTGCGGACGTCGGCGAGAATGAATTAGCAACGTCAAACACCGCGTGGGCGCATCCCCTGACAAGTAGCAAGTTGAGTGCACTTCGTATACTGTGAATGGCACGATGCTCAGAGTCGAAGCGTGTGAGCCGCCCCTTGATCTCTCTTCCTGCGTGCGGACGATCCTAAACCTTGTCGCAGTCGTGATTCGGACAACGGGAACGCACTGAAAGCCGAGCCTAGATCCGCTACGGAGGCCTACCTCCTCTCAGCTGTTCGTAAAGAAGGAGAATGCCTCGATGCTCCAGCTCTCATTCCACCCTAGATCTCGAGTCGTGCGGATGATCCTAGACCTTGCAATTGGGCGTGCCGCGTAGGTCAAACAGCAGAGCTGAGCGCTGATCCTGTGCGAAGACATGCCCGGATCAACCGTATAGGCTATTGCACAAAAATAGCGAGCAGGAGTACGTACACCACGGGGAAGGCTGTCGGTAGGTGCAGGGAGTCAGGGACCGTGGCAGGAAACGTCGACGTTATGGGTCGTGGCTAAGTTACGAGGCTTCACATGACCCGCACCAGCAACGGCAATCGAGACGAGACGAGTCCCTGCCAGGAGCTCAGCAGACCTCCCACCAATATGTGCAGTATCCGTATCCTTCGTATATTATAGCCTGTAAGTGTGTATGTATGCATGTAGTATGTATGAGAAATCCAACCACTTCCCTCGCATTCGTCGCTACTCGCCCACCAAACTAATCGTACTTGCCAGCCGGCCAGTTCGCTAGGAATTCGTAGCCCTCCTCAGTGGGTGGCGTAGCCTTGAACAGCTGGCCGAGTCGTTCGTCTGCAAATAGGAAGATGGCATCAGTTATCGGAACGGGGACAAGAGTGTGGGGGCGGGAGATGAAGAGCAAGACCAGACGCGTGTATGCGCACTCGAGTCCCGAAGCATTCACGCGCACCCGAAATACGAAGCATACCCGAAGGACGACAAAGAAAACAAAAAGAAGAGACGACGTACAAGTCGGATGGTTCTCAACGAGCTTGAAATGCTTCAACGGCCACGTCTTCCCGGCAGCCTGCTCGTCCTTTCTTCGCTGGCGCTGGTCGTTCTGTAATGGGAAGTCGCGTCAGCGATGCAATGCGATACAATGAAACCAAATTGGTCAGAAAGCTCGAGTTGACAGAGTGTATGTGTGCATGAGAAAGCGCATACGTTCAACCAACCACACCCTCGTAAACCACCCAGACCCAAAGTGAAGATTAAAGAAAAAACTCTCACCTCAATAGTGCTCTTCTCCTTACTCGCCGTATCGAAATCGCCCGTCTTGATCCCCTTCGCAACAGCTCCCCAAAGCTTCCTCGTCTCAAAGTCCTCCATCGTCGCTACATCCCCAACGCTCACTTCCTCCTTCTTCCCGTACGCCCCACTCTCCACATTATGGAACTCATCTCCCTTCGCCGCCACCTTTCCACTGCTCTTCGTGATCTTGCTCGTGGTATGCCACGTCCCTTCGATGGTGTATCGGGCCTCACCGACGCCGGTTCCCATGACGGGTGCGACGGTCGCTTTGAAGGAGTGAGATTTGCCGGAGAAGTAGCCTTTGCCTTTGTAGTCGACTGTGGAGACGAAACCGCCACCAGAGACGTACGAGGTTTCGGCGAGCTCAATGTAGGGGGAGCCGTACCAGATTCCGTCGATGCGGAGGCGGGGGAAGGTGAGGAGATATTCGACGGGGGTCCCGGTGGGCGGGGTGTAGGTGAGCACAGCGTGGCCGATTTGCTTCACGATGATCGAGCCAGCTATTGGTAAAGGATTGGGTCAGGTACGCGGGGATATGATGGTAGGATGGGACTAACCAGAGAAAGAGGTCTTCTGCGCGTTGTGTCCGACGAGTCGTAGGCCCTTGCTCTGATTCTCGATGACGTACGCGGTTATCGGAGGGTGGTGAGAGACTTGCTCCACGAGGAGGCTGGTCTTTCCACGTCCATCCTTGTCAGCCCAGAAACCGTAGAATAACCTGTCGAAAACACAATGTCAGCATCGATGCGGAAGAGCGTGAGAGGTTTCGGCTACGTACTCGCCCAGAACAGGGTTGAGGGGCTTCTTCTCTGATCCCATGGACTCGTTACGCGAGGTGTATTGACCCTTCAGTGTGCTCTGTGGGATGAAACGTGCGTCAGTACAATATCAACACACAAAACATGACATTCAAACATGAGGCGCGATGATGCGCAGAAGATCATAACACGAGAGAAAGCGAAGAAACGATGTGCAAGATGAAGTAGACGAGCAGGAAAGGGGTAAGAAGAGAGATAAGACATACGATGAACCAGTTCAAAACCGCCAGCGCTCTCGACTCATCGTCCTTCGCATCCGCGATCTTCGCAAACAATCCGGGGTGTTCACACCAGTAAGCTGGGGTAGATCTATCCGTCAGCAAGCAGATCTCTCACAACCCCTACACTCCTTAGATCGACCCCTCAAGCGACATCATGCACCGAGACCAGATGCTGGCCAACGAGCCTCCAAGAGAGAAAAGGCCCACTCACAAGGATACTCTGTCAAGCTGACAGGACTGAGGATGAACGGAGGTGCCGTGAGAGACGACAGATCTCCTGACACCGAAGCGATAGACTTGACGAAAGCCGTCCATGAGCTCTTCTGCGCTGCCGGTACGCCGTCGCCTGCTTGTTCTGGGTGGCTCATCGTTATAAGTTGCTATAGGGTATGGGTGTAGATGATAGTAAAGAAGATAGAAGTAAGGTCTCGAGGAGAGGAGATGGTTGGTGTGTGATGATGGAGGTGACGAGCAGGAGGTGATGTCTGATAATTGCAAATACGTTGGAGTCGGTTGTTGACTTTGTGACGACATAATGATCAAGTCAATCTAACTAATCTGATGCTACAGTGACATGGTCAGTAAGATTGTGACTTCTCGGAGGCACGATGATCTACGAAATGTGCCTGGCGTCCCTTCTCTTCGACGACCACTGTAGACTACAATTTATATGTACTTGTTACAGCGACAGTCTGAGTACAAAACAACATCGGCAGCAGCCAACATATCTTACCCGAATCAGCCCGGAGACCCTGAGAATCACTCTCCATCCATCAGCCAACCAGTACGAGGTCTCATCCAAAGCTTCAGACCATCGTCGACCGGCTTCTCCACCCTCGTCCGCTGCTCCGGCTCCCTTTCCCGGCTCCCTTTCCAATCCCTTCGCAAACGAAAGCGGTGGATTTATGAGCTTACGCGCATCTCTGAGAGTCCAATAATCCGGTCTATCCTTAGGGATTAGCAAGTCGACGTGGTGCACAACATTGGATGGACACCAGGTCGACGTCAACAGGCTTTCCCCCTCAGGCTCTGAAGACAAAATACTGTCTCGCAGCAACCTGTTTTTTGTCTCCTGGATGTAACCAAAAGAATAGCGGCGGTATTTCGACCTGGGTTCTGTCAGACGACATCCAACCAGACGCACATCCGATGATTCCGGGCTAGAGACGCGTCTGGACTCGAGCATGTCCATTCGAGATGGCGGGCGTCCATAAGTCCAAGTCGACATGTATCAAGGCGGGAAATACATCTGAGGCGTCGGAGCCACCGCTCGCCTCCTGACGCCGCGTGAGGAGATTCAGAACTGTGTTGTTGAAAGTGGACTCGGGGGCGGTGTCTTCTTGTGCAGATGTGAAAGCTGGCGTCCCCTCAATGTTGAGTGCCTTTAGAGAGGTCCACAACGCAGGCGTCGCGAGAAATAGCTGCTGAATCTCGTCTGTGGAGAAAGTGCCTTCACGGATGCCAATTCTGTAAGCTCCGACGTCATCGACGACGAGGCCAAAAGGTTCGCCACATCGCTCGATGACACAGGTCTTGTACATCTTATAGACAGATGCGTGGGCGTTGGAAGCTGTAGTTGGCGTGCAAAATTCATGGCCCCCTTTGCCTCCCCATGGCAAGAGACTTCAAGCTCGCTAGCTTTCGAATCAGCACCCTTGAACCTGAGTGCCAGTTCAGCCCTTCAAGGTTGTCCTGTGGCGCTTCATACCTGTGCTCCGTGAGACGACATTCAGCAAGCTTACAGAACATGGCGAGTTGGGAGAGAAGACGCTCTATCGTCAATCGTGATGCATCGTCCCTTTCATACGAGAGGTCGACTGCAAGCTTCGACAGGAGTTCAGGGCGATGCCACCCATTAGCTGGCGTGACGTTGGGGTAGTAGTGGGCTATGAGCAAGAATGTGCTAGGGTGCTGTGAGTTGAACGCAACGGCGCATGTGGGGGAGGAGAATGCGGAGGACTGGTTGAGCGTAATCGTGAGTCCAGTCCGCTTGGATGTATATAGCGAGGGCGCTGTCAAGAGATCGGCGTAGTTGGAGGTCTAGAAGCTCACAAGCTCGTGGCTTGGACTGACTAGACGGATAAGCGGCCGTTGTTATGAACGTGTGGAGATCCTCGTCCCAGCCGTTATAAGCTTCGAGGGGCACGTTAAAGTAGGGGGGAAGCTTAATAAACCGATAGATTGAGTTCAGGTGGACAGTATCTAAGGCACGATACAGTCAGTCAACTCAGTCGCACTTGTGAAAGGAAAAGCATATATTATATACCTAAGGCACGATACAGTCAGTCAACTAGAGTAGACGAGTAAGTATCGTGATAGTAGATGATAGAAGATAAATAACATACCTCAGTCGCACTTGTGAAAGGAAAAGCGACTGAGGGATCATTGAAGCAAAGATTAAATACTAAACGGAGGCCAAGATGGGCCAAGAATGCTTGACGAGAGTCCATGCTTGTCAAGCTATGCGAAAGCACCTCTTGGGCTGATGAGAAGAGGAACAGAAGTACAAGTACGTTACGTCGAGCCAATGAGAACAATTGAGAATGAGGCCGCAGGGCCGAATTCGAAATAATAAGGCAAAGAGAGATGAGTAAAAGAGATAAGGGATAATGAGGAATCATGAGAGACGTGAAAGTTTGAAATATGCGCGTAGCTTGGCTGAGTCCGACGGAGGCGCGGACGCGCCGTAGCACCGTCGTTCTAACACTCCCCCTCAAGCTATACGTCTCAAACCCATCTGAGAAGCAAAGTGCTTCGCTTTAGGAGAAGGCAACGCCTTGGTGAGTGTGTCAGCAACCATATCTGTCGTGGGGCAGTAAACGAGCCGAATGGTGCCGCGCTCAACCATCCATCGCATGAAGTGATAGCGAACGTCGATGTGCTTGGAACGGGCGTGGTACTGGCTGTCCTTCGAGAGAGCGATGGCCGACTGGTTGTCGCAAAATAGAATGGTGGCGTCCGTGATGGGCGAGAAGATTTCGGTGACGAAGTTCCTAAGCCAGATGGCTTCCTTCGTCGCATGAGCAGCGGCAACGTACTCGCTCTCCGTCGTTGAAAGAGAGATGATCTCCTGGCGCTTAGACGACCAGGAGACAGCCCCGCCGTCGATAAGAAAAGCGTAACCGGAGATTGCGTGCCTGTCCTCTGCCATGCTCCCGTCCGCATCCGCGTAACCAACAAGCTCCCTCCGCTGTTCTCCAAATGTCAACCAGAAATCCCTCGTGCCCTTCAAGTAAGCGAACACGCGCTTGACAGCTTTCCAGTGCTCGAGTCCAGGATTGGCGCAGTAACGACTGACGGTAGATACCGCGTACGCAATGTCGGCACGGGTGCCTAACGCCACGTACATCAGCGAGCCTACAGCCTCGCGATACGGAACGTGTCGCATCTCCGCCGCCTGAGCCGGAGTTGTCGGCGACTGGGAGACAGAGAGTTTTGTTGAAGGGTCCATAGGCGTGGAGACCTGTCGGATGTCGTCGAAGTTGAAGCGGCGTATAATGCTGTCGATGTAGGTGCGTTGGGAAATATGGAGTAGACGAGAACGGCGGTCGCGAACAATCTCGAGGCCTAGAAGCCAGTGAAGATCACCTTCGTCCGTGATATCCACGCGTTTCCCGAGCTCACGCTTGAACTCGTCGATGAGCGCTGTCGAAGTAGCAGCTATGGTGCAGTCGTCCACATGGACGGCCACGACGATCAGCGTACCTCCGGCCCCCTTCTTGAAGAACACAGCATTGTCGAACTCACTTCGCAAAAATCCCATCGCCTTCATCTCCTTCACCAACTTCTCGTACCACCTCCTCGCCGACTGCTTCAGCCCATAAAGCGGTCGCTTCAGCAGCCAAAGCTTCCCATCGGGAGTACGCATGAAAATCACCTCATCCTCGATGAACTCCCCGCGCAGAAAAGCCCCGACTACGTCTGCCTGTTGGAGCTCCAAGTCTTCACGAGCGGCAATGGCAAGAATGGTTCGAATGGTGGTGAGCTTTGAGACCGGTGCGAAAGTATCAAAGTAGTCCACACCAGGCACTTGCGTAAAGCCCCGAGCGACGAGACGAGCTTTGTACCTGATGGGATTTCCGGTGGCGTCTCTCTTGACGCGAAAGACCCATTTTGACGTGACGATGTTGGTGCCCGGTGGAATATTCTTCTCCAGCACCTCCTCGTACGTTCCAGTACTCCGCAACATCTCCAACTCCTCATCCATCGCCTGCCTCCACAACCTCGCATCAACCGCGTTCAACGCTTCCTTCAGCGTCGTCGGCTCAATCCCACTCGCCTCAGCCATCACCATCGAGAAGACGTAATCCGCGTCTGCCTCGATCTCCCCTTTTTCCAGCTCCTCCAATATCTCCCTTTCCTCCAACACATCCGCCTCTCCTCCATCGCATCGGACCAAGACCGGATGAGGCATGTATCGTTGAGGCGAGTTGCCGTCAGTTTGGATGACATAGCGAGGATTCTGAAAGCGCGTTCGAGAGGGTCGACCAGGTGGAGGTGGAGGCTCGGCAGCCTCTTGCTCGGGTTCAGCAACGTCAACTGCAACAGGTGGAGGTGGATCGTCAAGTGGATCGCCGTGGTTGGTGTCGTCCTGGTTAGCCACAGGTCCGGGTTGCGGGATGGTGGTGTCGTTAGGAAGTGCGGAAGGCGGTTCGTCCAAGTCAGGATCAAGATCAGGATCGAGGAAGGTGTAATCGCCGACATACTCCCCCTCGAACCGAGCTTCTGCACCTGGTGGTTTCGCAAAGAGAACGCTTCGCTCGATGGAAATGCGGCGAGAACCACGGAAATAGACACGGTGGCCACGCGACTCCCCATCGAACCCAACCCACTTTCCCTCCTTCGCTCGACTCGACAACTTATCACCGTTTTGATTGTGCACCCACACCCTCGAGTACCACACTGGACATCCACTCAGATCTGGCTTCTCCCCGAACATCACTTCGTAGGGAGAACGTCCATCCGCCACAGCCACCGTCGGAGTCCTGTTCTTCACCCAACAGGCGTGCCGAACTGCCTCTGCCCAGAGAAGTTTAGGAGCACCCGTACCATGCATCATTGCACGAGTACGCTCCAGCAGCGTGCGGTTGAGACGCTCCGCAACGCCGTTGTGTTCGGGGGTGTCGTGGACGGTGAGACGAGATTCGGTTCCAGCGAGCCGAAGATGCTCCCGGAATTTGGTGCTGAGGTATTCACCTCCACGATCGGAACGATGAGCCTTGACCCTGATACCCTTTTGAGTCAGGTACCAGGCCTCGGTTTTGCGATACTGGTTGAAGGTTTGATCCTTGGTGCGAAGAAAGTAGAGGTGAGTATGGCGTGAATTGTCGTCGGTGTAGGTGACAAAGTATTTCTTGCCACCCAGCGACTCCACTTGTGACGGTCCCCACACGTCCGAGTGAAGTAGCTCGCCAACTCCTGAAGCCCTCTCCTCCGTCGCCACCTTCCGAATCTTCTTTCTCCTAGCCTTTGCATGAATGCAGGCCTCGCAATCGTCCGCCGTAACCGCCCCGCGAATCCTAATCCCACTAACATGTCCACCCTTCACCATCCCCCACAGGCTTCGAGGCGAAACGTGCCCCAATCGACGATGAAGCTCGTTGATGGTGAGTTCTTCCTCCACCGTCGCCGCCATTGGTGATTCTCCAGCTGACACCACAACCCTATACAGGTTCTTCTTTGTCCTCGCCACCTCTCCTACAACCTCGCCGTCCTTCGTTGACACAACACACTGTCCGTCGGCGAACATCAACCCGTATCCAGCTCTATCCATATCGCCGATTGAGATAAGAGTGGTGCGAAGATGCTCGGCGTACAGGACGCCGTCGAGGGTCATGCGGTTGGTGGTCCCGTTAAGCGGAAGCGAGATGGTGATGGATCCAGACGCCGTCGTCGTGAGAAGACCTCCACTGGCGGAGTGAAAGGTTCGAGCGTCGGCGGGAGAGATATCAGAGAGGAGGTGTCGATGAGGAGTCATGCTGGAGGTGCACGCTGTATCAAGCAGTGCGGTTGTCTCGCTGACCTGTGTGGTGACAGACGCAGCAAGACCAGTCACGACTGGCGAGGACCTCGTGGATGCAGCCGCCTCGAGCTGGTCGTCGTCGACAACCGGAGCTACGCAGCTTCCTTCGCACCCATCACCATTGAAGTCGGTATACCCATCATCCCAATCGGAATCGAATCCCCACACAGATCCACTGTCCTCCTTGTCGGAGGAGTCGGATACTTCCAGGAGACCGGGCATGTCCTCGTTGTCGCAGACATTGCCGACTTCACTGACATAGTCAGAGTCGGGGTAACACAGCTCCCAATCCGCGCCCTCAAACAGGTCGACCAGATTGAAGACCATGTTCAGCTCAGGACGCTGAGAGTCTGCGGGAGTAGCACTTGGGGAGGAGCCACGTAAAGCGGCGGCTACATCGCGAAGTCGGGTTGGAGGGGGGAATAGTGCGTCGTCATCACCGTCCGTGGAGTCAAAAATGCTGACATCTTCGTCGAAACTCCCAACGCATGCGTATACACCATCATCCTCGGAGTCGTCTTCAACAGCGGCGGCTGCTCCAGAAGACCTCCCTCCACCACCACCCTTCTTCGCCCTCGGCTTCTTGCATTTGGAGTCGCCACGCCTATGGCCGCGCTCCTGGCAATCCCAGCAAATCGGCCCCTTCCCACCCTTGCCTGTCGTCGCTCTCACGGACATAGCCACATTGGACGATGAAGCGGCAGCCCCAAGAGACTGCTGACCCTTCTTATCCGTGCGCCTCTGCCATTCGTTCGCCACCAGAGTGATGATGGACTCCGGATCGACGTCCACATCGGGCCTGAGGAGGCGGATATTATCGATGAAGGTGGAGGCATAGGAGCCGAGGGAATCGGGTAGGGAGTGGACGATAGTCGCTAGATACTCGCTGTTTTCAATATTAACGCCGCCTGCTGCCAAAGTCTCGCGCGAGAGCTTGAGATTTTCGAGAAAAGTCCGAATGTTTTCGCCAGGACGTGCGCGCGATGACAGGAACTTCTGGCGCTGGTCGGCCTGAAGGTGGATGGACTTCGACGTCATGCTGCGGGTGATATACGCCCACTGACTGGAGACGGTGGCAAGACCCTTGGTGGAGATGAGTAGCGTATTGGGGAGACGCTGGCTGAGGAAGTAACGGGCGTTAGCCTCGTTGCGGGTCCACTTCTCCAGAGCAGTGCAGTGAGCAGCCTGAGCAGCAGAGTCGGTGTCGTCGTCGGGTTTCTTTGGCTCGGGAACATCTCCCATGAAGTGGCCTAGGTAACCCTTCGCGTTCATCGCATCGCTAAAACGGGCATCGAAGATAACCCAGTTCTCGCCATTAGACTGCAGCTTCGGGATAGAGTTTGGAAGCAAGTCGGATGAGGACAGAGATGGTTCGGACGGCATGATAGCGAGTAAAGTGGCAATTTATCTGGGTGCAGTGGTTCGGCTCAGGGCCCATAACCTAATAAACCGATAGATTGAGTTCAGGTGGACAGTATCTAAGGCACGATACAGTCAGTCAACTCAGTCGCACTTGTGAAAGGAAAAGCATATATTATATACCTAAGGCACGATACAGTCAGTCAACTAGAGTAGACGAGTAAGTATCGTGATAGTAGATGATAGAAGATAAATAACATACCTCAGTCGCACTTGTGAAAGGAAAAGCGACTGAGGGATCATTGAAGCAAAGATTAAATACTAAACGGAGGCCAAGATGGGCCAAGAATGCTTGACGAGAGTCCATGCTTGTCAAGCTATGCGAAAGCACCTCTTGGGCTGATGAGAAGAGGAACAGAAGTACAAGTACGTTACGTCGAGCCAATGAGAACAATTGAGAATGAGGCCGCAGGGCCGAATTCGAAATAATAAGGCAAAGAGAGATGAGTAAAAGAGATAAGGGATAATGAGGAATCATGAGAGACGTGAAAGTTTGAAATATGCGCGTAGCTTGGCTGAGTCCGACGGAGGCGCGGACGCGCCGTAGCACCGTCGTTCTAACAAAGCTCTGATCCAAATCCATGTATCCCGCCCTCGATGGTGATGCGAGACCAAAGGGATCCGAACATGAGGCAGACATCATGCCAATGTCTGCACACCCGGAGCAAGGTCCACGGCGGAGCGTGTGTCATATCTCGAAGTCCAAGTAGCGAGACTGGAATAAAAGTTTGGAAGATCTCGCGCAAAATTTCGGGAGGGATGCGGCGAAGCGGTGAAATGAGATTTGCGTGGGCGTCGATCTGCTGCTGCACCAGATCAAGTTCATCCTTCGCTTCCCGCAGCAGCGCTGTCAGGTCGTCAATCCTGTTGCGCAGTGAGCCCCGCTTTTCCTCCAGATTCTGCTTGGCGGAGTCGATTGAGTAACGCTCCTCTATATTCGGCGCTGCGCTCGAATGATGAAGATGGGGATATGTTTCCAAAAGCCGTTCGTAGGAAGACATGTAGGGCGACGAAGGAAACCGCTCGGTGGCGAGGAAAGTGTCTGGTGCTTCTAGAAGTTCCATGATCAAACGAATGGTGTATGATTCACGATAAGTTTGAGTAAGGTCCTCAGTGGCTTTGGTCTGCGCTTGTAACTCAGGCTTAGTATCTGCATACCTGTCCGAACTGCGCTCGAAAGACCGCTTAACGGAGTCACTGCTGTTTCCGTGGCGAAAGTCGCGCGCCTCTTCGAAATAGACGGATTAACGATTCTGTCTACGACAGTTTCGGACGGGGATAGATGCGAATAAGTAGCTTTGTTGTGGTGGACGTACGTGGATGAGAGGAAGCGGCAACCAGTGGCCACATCTTGGTTGATGCCGCTTATCCTCCGAATGATCACGGGTATCGCCTCCTGGCACTGTGGGTTCCTCTCCTCCTCCGCGACCAACTTTATCAAGACGCACCTTCATCGTTATAAAGCGTAGGCCTGAGAGTCTCCTTTCAGAGTTTTTCCCCCATCTACGCGGACACGAAACACCTAAATACAACCGCATCGACCGATAGCTAGCACAAGGTCAGTGAGTACTGCACCGAGCTCAAGCTTTCTCAGAGCGGAGGAGGCGATATGGAGGACATCATTGCGAGTGCTACTAGCGGACAAGTATCAACGGCGCACAATACGTCTCGACTCGTTTTGATTCCGAAGCTACAAAAACTGCACGTTTACGCCTGGTCGAAGTCGTCCGGAACTCCGCCAGTGTCCATCTTGCAGTCGCTCTCTCTCCCGGAGCTTACTCATCTGTCATTATCGCACGCGGCCGAATTCCATTGCACCACGTCCATCGTTATTCGGGATTTGCTGTCCTCTTCACTTTCGAGTCTACACCGTTTGAAGCTCAGTGCTGATCACTTCTCCGCTCATGACATTGAGCAGCTTTTCTTTGCGGACCCCGGCCTTTGGACATCTCTAAAACAGCTACAAATTGAAAATGCGTCCTACCTCATAGCCCGTGAGAGAGCACAAGTGCTGGTGCTCCAAGAGGATACCTCTACCAACACCAATATTCTTCACCTTCTTTCACGATCTTTGAAGTCGGAACCTTCCATTACGGATTCATTTCCCGCGTTGCTACACCTTGATCTAGCATTGGTGGGCGCATCCGTATGCGGTGTGGTGGACATGTTCGAGTGTATGAAAACACCCCAATTCAGAAAGCACTTGACAAGATGTCGCCTCACGAATACCTTGACTGACAATTTCCGACACACCAGTGCGCACATACAGATGGAGCATTCTCGCCTTATCAGGAGCAGTATCCACTCAATCAGCCAGTCCGCTTAATCTTCGATGTCTGCGTGGCATCCGTGTCATGCTACGCATCACACAGATGTAGTTAATCTTCAGCGATCCTCGCACTCATACACAGCTGATAGTCTCAAAAACCCGCGACTTTGGTGGGCAGAGGCACTGGAAAGGCGGTCTGACCAGTTGGCGAGGTTGCAGCGGTTGCAGAACGAAGGGCTGGAAGTGTGGATGAGTCGCACGTAGTTTGCTCATGTTCAACTAAGTAAATAGGTTTCCTGTTGTCGTGCCTATGTCAAGGAGGTTTTCACGTTGCTTCCTGCGCCGTCCACTAGCATCGCCGATACATTGAGATCCAGCCTTCGCCGTGACAGGCGTCAAATGGTAGCCAGTTCTTTGCAAGCAAGTTAAGTACTTGTTATTGTTGTGTCTCGCCGGGCGCTTTTGCTGTACAGAAGGGTCTTGAAGGGTTTTCTTGTGGATGTGCGCATCATTAAACCAGATTCGCAACCTGACCACTCGCTGGTGCGAATCAATGTTAGGAGATGTGTGAATAACGCTATGAATCATTGAATTCAATAGCGGCTGTCGTCGACGGCATTTTTACGTTCATCAAGTACTTACGCTTAGCACTGAAATGTCTCCATAGCATCGTGTCGCCGTTGAAACCTACGCCACTACCTAGAGGTGCGCTGATACAGCGCTGATTTCATCTACCAAACTAGCGCCGACATCAGGGTCAAACTCGCCTCTTGCCATCGACGATCCCAGTCGTTTAAAGTCAAGCAGTCTGCCACGTCAGGCCCTGCAAGGCTTGGTTCATGCCTTAACAGTGCCGATACACGCGTCGCTGTGTGTTCAACATCGCCTCTTCTCGTCAAAGGATTCCTTCGGCCTTCTCAGTGGTGCTCAACTTCGGTCTCTCATTTCGATCTCGGGCGTGTACCCAATTGCAAGCGATTTGCTCCGGTCTGAGTACTCGGGTACTGACCACCTTGTACTATCGCAGCACTTCAACGAAACAGAGAGGTCCGGGAAGATACTCAACCCATGTCTCCCACTTTCGACACCTCCATTGGGCGAGTTATTGCATCTCTTCAAGGGCGACCGCAACCGACTCTGATCCCAGTTCCTCAGGGTTTTGATGATCTCCGGGTGGTGCAACGCGATGTTGTATACTCTAGAGGTCTCACAAGTACGTCTTTCTCACCAGATCAGCAGCTCATTTCAAGGAACTCTTCTTCAGGCGTGCGTATATTACAGACATTACAGCCGAAGCGATCCACGCTTGATTCGGGCCATGGTGGGAGTATGTCTACTATTCGATTGTGTAACCCTCTGCACGGAATTTGCGTCGGTGTACCTCGTACGTGTATGATTCCTTCTTGGTCGCGCGGTTGCTTACTCTTCACCCGGGGATTCAGCACACTGTAACTCACTGGGGTGAGCTCATTCCATGTCACACAAGGCAGACTACTGACGTCTTGACTTGGAATATAGGCATCGAAGTGCCGTATCTGGTAAGTTTCATCGGCTCTCTGACAGCAGACTGTCGACTGACGCCCACATAGCAAGGACAGCCAAGGTGCGTCGCATTTTCATGATAAGCGCCTGACCTGTGTTCGCTCACACTCCGCTAGCCTAGTTTCATGTGGGTGCTACTGACCCGTTCGTCTTTATGGTGCTCTCCTGATTATCCATCTCACCGGCAGTAATTATTGCATCGACGGCGATACCGACGCTGGTGGTGCATTTGTTTCTGATAAGACGATTCTGCCAACTGTGAGTCTTTGACAACCGTTTGAATATGCAGACGTCGCTGACAGTCATCCGACGAAGGGGTAGAACCTGCAACAACATTCTGAAATCTATCTCTTCACTAATGATAATATCGGCGATTCTTACAGTGAGTTTCAAGCAACGCGGTGCGCTATATAGATCTGCGCAGTAGTATTAACGAATTTTCCAGATATTGGCCTCTGTCTCTGTTTCGGCCATGGTACTTCTCGGACTGTTTAAGACGAACGCATCACGGCTCGAGGGGAAGATACTCGAAGTTGCCATTGTGCTTCGCATGTGTCTCATCGTTTTCACCGACTGGTTCATTGCGCTATCGCTGATCTATAAGCTGCGTCAGCTAGAGCCAAGATCTAAGTCTTCATCTGGGTGGGTCCCCATTTTCGAACGTACGCGGACATCTGGGCTGACATTAACATCTGTACACGCAGGACAGTACGCCGAATCACTTGCATGACTATTCAGACGGGGGCGGTGACGTCCCTTCTAGTCCTCGTATCGCTCATTCTTTACATCACATCCAGAGACACGTGGCGTGAGTTTACACCCTGAAATCTACCTTCGAGTGCCCGTTCGCTGATACCGTGTGACCAATATAGTCGCGAAAGCGCTCAGCTATTGTGTAGGAACAACGTATTCCCTTTCCATGCTAGACACCCTCAATCGACGACACGAGTTGGCTGGGACTAGATCTCACGCGCACGGGTGCTCATCTTGGCATGACGCGGAGTCCCATGAGGATGCTTCGTAGCTTCTACCCAGTACGCCGTGACTGGACTTTGCCGAGTTTGAAGTCGTGACTGGACTTTGCCGAGTTCGAAGTGACTGTCGAAGAGAGCGCCGTATCACCTTCCTCTTCTCCATGGGATGTACCTTAGCCTATCGAGTACGTACATTAGTTAGCAGCTTGGAGTGAGACTGCATCTATTTTACAATATACTAGTATCCATATGTATTGCTTCGGCGTTGCTTCTGAATCTGCCCTGCACGAAGATCTGTGGTAGAGTCTGATGCTCAGAGCAGCCCCTGTGACAGTGTGTCAACGCAGCGCTCGCCTCACAACCGAACGCGTACATATATATACTCGAGTACATGATGAACCTTGCTGTAAGCTTGAGCATCGGCAAACTCCTACGCGAAGCCCCGCGCTCCGTTTTGGCCTCGTTCGCTCTCAGCCGAGGACGATGACATCACTTTGACGTCGCAACCGCCGCTTGCACTCCCAGCGAGACGCGTACCAGGGCGCCGGTGAAGCGTGCAAATGGCGCTGAGGAGGCTTGCCAATGGCGAGCTGATTTCCACCGAGGGCTGAACGTGGCGTTGCGCGATCCACTCTCCGGTCGCTCTCCGGCACGGACGCCTTGCTCTTCATACTTGGACATGGTCCATGACGCAGCAGGAAGCTCGAGACAAATAGGCAAAAAAGACCGAGCGGCGAGGTGAGTCAGACAAGCATGCTTCTCTCGATTCCCGTACGCATTTGCTCATGCGAAAGGTAAACAGAAGCGAGGCGGCCATTCATCCCCGGTCACAGTCCGAGATAAGATCCACTGCGCAGACAGCGGAGCCGGATGAACTTGGCGTGAGCGAGGTGGGCGGGCGACGGTAGGTAAAAAGAGGGTCAAGAGGTATAGTATTACGCACAAACAACAACAGGGTGGTATGATAGTGTCACAACAAGGGTAGCATGGGGTAACAAGAAAGCCGGAAGCGGGATGTAGGGTAGATTGAACAGAGCCAGAGGATACAGTAGGAGATGAGATGAAGCGTCTATGATGAATGGAATGGAATGGCTCAATCAATGTACGAACAGGCGAGGAAGCACGAGAGGTCCTGGAGTCTGGAACACAAGATAGCATGGGGGACAGCAGAAAGCAGAGGGAACGAGCAAGTAGACCCCGAGAGGGGAAGATGTGGCGTTAGCGTCGGCGGGCGTGGATCATGTTGGACAGTGCCTTTTGGGAGCGATCGTCTGGAAGGCGGCAGCTTTCGTGCGACACGCGGAAGAGGTTGCGGAGTTTTGTATCGTCCTCCTTGAACTACAAGTGACGAGAATGCATGGTAAATGAGCTGAGACCGTGTGGCGACATGAAGGAGAAAAGGAAACGCACCGCTTTGCAACCGCACTCTCTCGCGGTCTTGTGTTTGTGGGCTGCGCTCGACTTGCAGACCTCAGAACCACAGTCGGCGACATCACCGGTATAGTAGTCGTTATGGAAGTGCTAATTGTGGCGGAGGGGCGCGTCAGCGACAACACCCACATAGATTTTGTGAAAGCAACGTACCCCGCAACCACGGTAAAAGTCTCCAACACTGTTAGACTGAAAGTCAGCGTGCGTCAACATCACAAGCGGTCGTGCACGACATACACTTGATGCTTGCACATCCTGAGTGACGTAGAAAGAAAGGAGACGACGAAAGTGAGAAATGTGATGAGGAAGGAAAGAAAGTCGAGCAAGAAAAGCTCTTTATAAAGTGCCCTGCGGCAGGTGGAGGAGGTGGTCAAGATGAAACGAAGAAAGGAATAACACGCACCTGGCCATCGGACGATGAGTAGGGTTGACTCTCAATGATCGTCAGGAACCTGAGTCCGACCCACATTTCCACGTGGAAAAGATGACCCGGATCAATTATCCCGGTAATACACCGCTGGGCGCGCTGGTGGGCTCACGATGGGCTGAGTCGGCGTCGACCACAAAATTCGATTTTGTACCCCGGCTACGACCGCCTCCAATAGCAGCTCAGTTAGTCACCGTTCGTCGTGCATCCTGACGATGTGCATGGAAGCGGATTGCCGAACAAGACTTTGAGGTAGTAGCGTAAGCTTTCTCAGAGTGAATCAGCAGGTGCATTCCCGACGATTCTACGGCATACAGGGAAGGGAGCAAGCACTGTGTACAAACGCCAAGATTGACGACGACGAGCACCACATCAGTGAGGTGTTGGTGTGATTTCGTTTCAGCGTGGACCCACTCGAAAATACAGGAACCACACAAAAGTTTATATGGGCATACAGGAAACAGGCAGCAACGCGTTCGCGTGCGGTATAATCAAGGTATAATAGTATCCCTGTAAACGTGAGATCGTTGCTGCTTGTCGTCACCGCTTGTGGTCGACGTCGGGGAGCGTGCGCAACACAGACTAAGTACAGAAAAGTAGACGACATCGGTGACACTCTGACAGGCCGCCGGGGAAAACTCAAGCCCATTCGTCTTTCTTCATGAACGGAAGCTTCCGCACCACGTTCATTGGGAACCCCGCATTGGTGTCTCTGCCGGAAGCTTTTTTGTGTCCAAAGCACACCGTACACCCGCCGACGAGGAGCAAGATGAGTGTCGTGAACGTTAGCCAGAATCCTGGAAACCAGACGTGCAAGCGTGAGAACTGAGAATCAGTACTCAGTGGCAACAGAGCACCAACCTGGTCCGCCGCTCACTTCGATGACACCATCGTCGTCCATCTTGTGGTTCAGATAGGCTAATAAAGCGATGTCAATTGCAAACGCAATGAGCGTCATCAGCGCTGCGAAGAATGTTGCGAATGAGGCAAGCAGAAGATGCGCGACATTGCTGGAGAAAGACAAGCCCGTTGCAACCCCAATCGCCGCAGTTGCTAGAAGAGTTTCAGCAAAGAAATTAACTTGATGAAGCTAGGAAAGACAACGCACCAATGGGATGCATGACTAAACCTCTGGTCCAGGATGAGCGAAGAGTGAAGAGGTCTCGACTCCCGTCGTCAAGCCTTATTGTACCGACGACCCCCTCGTACCCAAGCCCTGTGCTGACGTTTGCATATGCAGTACCAAAAGAGCAGGTTTAAAAGGACGTACCGAGACGTTTACACTCCGAGTCGTCACCATGCGTGAAACTGCAAACGCCCCTGCATCAAACGACCTCAATATCGATCACACTCGCATGATTTCGAGAGAGGAGACTCTCACCATATGCCAAACTAGATGGTCGAAAACATATCATGGTCAGATTTAAAATACGCACAGTAGGCATCGCAATGAGATGCTTACCCTATTCTGTTTACCGAGCCCGTTCTGAGCGTCGCTGGTAGGCGAACCCTCTGCAGTGACTCGAACGATATCCATCGCAGAGAACAGCGGAAGCTGTGTTGACGGAAACGCGTTAGAAACACCAACATCGCTCATGCCTTTACGCAAAGTCCGTGAACTCACCGAGACCGAGACGATTGCGCTCAAGAAAAGTGCAATCACCAGAATGGCAACGCCTGTCAATCGAAAGAGAACGAATGTGATGAGGATCGAACCAAGTTCATAAGGCATGATAAGTCGTACCTGGGATCCAAAGAGGTCGGGCCATGTTAGAACACTGAGGGACGAGGTTCGTGAACAAGAGAAAGATAAAGACAAAGAGAGTACCAAAACTCGCTTCAATCTCGAACCTTTATATACGCCGAGAGTCCAGAGCGTTCAAATTTTCCCTCGCTGATATCCCATCTCCCTATATGCAACGTCGCTGAGATACACGAAGGCGCGGAAAACCCGTGATCGCCCTGCGTGCAGATTAAAGAGTCGAAGCAAGATGAACAATGGAACGTTGATATGGTTCCGGCTGGTTGTCTGCAGATGCATCACGGGAATTAGAAGAGCATGCAGCGCTGATGATGGCTAAATGCCAACTTCCGTGCTGGTCGTGGATATGAGCTCGAAAGATGAGGCGAGATACTGTATGCACTCGTCGTTGAGGTATTACAAAAGAGTGTGGGCAGTACAAACAGTATATTTGGAACAGCCGTTGATGAATGTGGTGATGGTAGGAGACAACCTAGCCTTACGGTGGCGCGCATCGAAGCGTCGGTTGCTGTTGTTTGCACCTGTGTGGCCAACTTCTCCGAGTTCCTCGGGCCGATCGACCAGTCACTCATTTGGGCGGTTCACCATTGGGGCCTGAACTTTTTTGACGCGTCTATATCGGCGGCCAATGTGCTTAAGGATTCACTCGTGTATACACAGGATCCAATTTTAGGTTCAGCCGTTTATCTCGTCGCAATGATCGGTTCAGGTTTCCGCAACATGTACAGGCGCGCAGTCGACGATCTCCGAACCGAATCACATTGCTCGTCCGCGAGCTTGACGATACCTCTCCTACATCCTGATACCGCTTATAACCGTTTGCAGGTAGGCTTCAAATCTCCTCAGAGATCTTCTTCATGTTTTTATTCTCACTTTTGACTGCGAAGGAAATCGCATACACCTACCTTTTGCTCACAACATGCAAGACGGATGTACTTAATCGTTAAGACGAGAGTTAGGATACAATTCAAACATAGTGGATGCTCGGATATTGTAATTAGCTGGATATAGATACAAATGACGAGATATAAAATACGACGGCCATCTACTACTCTTTCGATCTTCGCGACTGCGCCTTCCTTTTCACTTCCGAGTACTCGTCTCATCGGGATATGATAGAGCTGTCCACTGAAGCCGATGAGGACGAGCGAGCAAAGATAGGCCTATTCACACCGAGTAACTGGGAGACTACGACGTCTTCCCCCGCCAGTTTCTGTCAAAGGGTAGGTTAAACAACATGAACATCCATGGCCTTTGCAGGCTCTGAAATAACGCACCGCGAATGTACGTATACTCGTCTCTGTTGGGCCTGATGCTGTCAAAGCGCTACAAGGACTCGACACTGTCTGATGATGTGAGCGAGATGTGGTGGTCGGATCGGAGGCGTCACTGTTCAGCAAGCTAGAAGGCGCTGATGGTACACGCCAATTTGTTAGCTAAACTGACAGAGAACGGCTTCAACTGTAACGTACTAAGCGCTGAAAAGCCTATGCCCAAGGGACCTGTCTCCGCATCACCAGCGCGAGATTCACTATCAGTGGCGGACTTCCTAGCACCGAGAGCGTGTCGCCTATTGAGGTTGTGGAGCATGGTGAGAGAGTAAGTCGTCCCTAAGCAAAACCCGAAAAACGTTGAAACTGAGGGCGAAGACAACGAGTCAGAACGCACAGTATAGACAAAGTGAGAGCAGAAACGCTCACTATTCGTAGTCATGCTCGCGAGATAGAGAAAGAGCGCAGTTAGGGCTACTGTAGACGTCGCTGCACCTGTTTGGATGGTTATATATGATATTCTCTGCACAATCCTATGGGTGAAGAACGTCAGAACTTCAGCCAAGTTTGAACAGCACATGTCGTGCTGACAGTAGAGTAGGGTAGGCTATAGACTCCACTCACCCTACAGAGGACTTGAAATCAGAACGCATTTGCCTCAGCTTGTGAATGAGCAGTAGAGCGATGGACCAGTCTGTTACGGCGCTGACGCCCAGCCAAAGCGTAACAGGTACAGTCATACGTCCTCTCTCCGCGTAGGTGCTATGAGTGATGATCACGACTGCAGAACCGTAGGCGCTACCCAGCTAAAGAGGAGCTAATGAGCACCGTGACGGCAAGGTTTCGCTTTGGTATCTCAGCAACGCACCGCGGCCAGTGAGAGGATCGCAAGACAAATGGGTTTCCACGGTCCCTCGAAATCTCTGACCCTGTGAGTAGATTTGAGCACGTCGAGGATTGTAGATTAAGCAGGTGACGGCGTACAGGTGAAAATATCGCCTTATCAAGAACATCTGCACCACCAACGCCGATACGGCCGTCGTCATCACATACACTGTGAGTTTCCGCTCAGCAAAGGCTTGCAAGTGGTGTAAATTGGTTTTGATAGAGCTCACTTGGTACTGGCCTTGAACAACCAAATTAGTACCAACCAACGAAAGAGTCGCAAGTGGGAGGAGGATGACTGTGTGACGTACCAGTCTTGATTGAGCTGATTACAAGCAAAGCGCCATGAGCCTGCTTGTACGGCCTCTGCATTGACCACTCACCAGATACTCAGCGTCGCCTAAAGTTTACCACGCTATTAGCACGATGCAAACTGGGAACAGTCGATGAACGTACGCCCTCACCCCAATGTGTGACGGCATACTGCAGTTATGATACAATCAGGGCACGTTTTCGATGTACTGAACGGGCGACTCACCAAGTATACGCATGCATATTCCGCGATGAGGCATGCAGAATCACATAACAGGCAGACCTTGACCATCGTCTGCACCAAAAGCGGGTCCTCCTGCACATGATACTTGAAGTACACGCGAACCTGTGTATACGTAGTATGGGATGAGATGATCTCCGGCCTGCTCGAGTCTAAGTTCAAGACGAGCCTGGGAGACCTCCAGAGTGTACAGCAGAGTGTTGACCCAAGTTGCGATTAGGAGAGTTCTACCATGAACGATATTTCTTGGCTTTGAGCGATCAACTGGGAGGACTCGGAAACATACCCGAAGGTCGTGTCATAGACGGTCCCGGGCATCGTCCTCCAGCACTTTCTCGTCCGCACTTCAATGCAAGACGCTGAGTCCGATCTAGTGACGCTTATGCTCTACGCGTCCTGAGTAACCTTGAAGAGCAGCTTTAGCAGAGGTATAGAGAGAGAAGGAAGGGGAATGCGGCATGTTGATCGCTCGATATAAATTGAGAATTGAGCAGCCTGAAAAAACTTCGGCGCGTGCCATGGCCAGTGACATTTGTATCGACCTGGGGTGCAGCTGTAAACCAATAGAAAGGCAACTTGGCGAGGACTTGATTAGACTAGAGTATAGTATCCATTCAGTCGTTTGACGCGCAGAAGAGTTGAATCTGACCCGTCAACTGAATGAGTTGCAAGTCGCACCTGTTGATCGGGTCGACTTGGTGGTGTCGGATATGTGAACAAGGTTTGTGAGATCACCACGTCCGCTTTGAGCTCTCGTTAGCTTGCCCTGGTGCCCTCTTCCCTCTCTGATCTGGAAACCCTAACCGGTGCGCATTCTGTTACACCACAGCATCATGTGTGTGCGTGTCCATTCACAACCTACCCAGAAAGAGCGCAAACATCGACATCTTACTAGACTGGTACGCACCCATCGGAAATCTCCGCGCGTCCTGAATGAATCGATGGTGACAGCTCTAGGTGATGAGCACAGACGGGACGAGCCTCGCCGTTGACAACCTGAACCTCAAAAAGCGAGAAACCTCAGGCGTCAACTAGTTTCGACGTTGACGTACCAAATGCCAAGCCTCAGCATTAGGGTGAAACTCACACGACTTTGAGCTCGCACTACTCTCCAGCTTCTGAAATTAGCATGATGGTGGCGCCGTCGGATGGCACATCCGCTAGTACATCTACATGGGACGGCCAGGGGCCGTGCATCAGTATGCGCGGTTGCAATTCCAGTTGAACGTGTTTCACGGCGTTGAGCAAACTTGCGCAGTCTACCTCGAGTGGTACTCGCAGACTGAGCGACATCCAGAAGCAGATACCTCCATGGCGAAAGACTTAGAACATGACACCAAACATAAAAACAAGATTCGAGCGTACATATACATTCTTGCGCATCCCCACAGCACACTGCGTAATAGCTACACACTCTTCTCCCCTTGAATCGTAACATCATCCTCGGACATCCGACCACGAAGGTCATGTTGCACAGTAGTATGCTCAGATGCCGTAGGACCAACCATCGACGACCGAGCAGTCCCTCGTCCAAACACAATGTTACTGACCGATCCTCGATACGGCGGAGTCTCATCGCTGCTTGAGAAGCTCGTCATTTGGATGGTGTTGGAGATGGAGAAGCCGCAATTGATGATGATCATGACTGCTGGAGTGTACATGGCCTTGGGAGTCGTGGAGTCAGCGTGGGAGAGGAAAGGGAGAAAGAGCGAGCCTCACGGTCATGACTAGACTCATCGAGAGAAATACGCTGGAACCGTAACGCATACTGGTGTACTCCGTGGTCCCTGGAGCTAGGGAAAGGCCAAGACGAGTGATCTACGTCAAGGTGATCATAGGTTAAACAAGTGTGTCGTCGTCGCAAATCACACAGGTAGCGACGTACTTGGATTATCGCGTAGAACGCGCCCGACTCGGTCAAAAACACCAGAATTCTTCCACTACTCAGTCTCAAGCCGCTCGTGTTCTCAAGGCTCCGGTAAGTACTAGCAGAAGTCGTTCTCAGCAAGATTGAACGGGAATAAGGAGAGAAAAATGAGCGTACTAGGCTGCATGTGCCATCATACCAGTGGCTACCAAGTTCGTGGTAATACTCACCACGCTCCCTGTAACTCCTAGGACTGCGATGATGGATGTACCGGGGTAGAACGGGCGATGATAGTCGAGTATTTGGATGACGGTGATTGGAATGAAAATGCCTGGAAAGAGGTAAGACTCTCGAGCATCGCTCGGTATACAGCACGAGCGTACCTGTGGTGATAACAACGAGTACGCTGAGAATGATCCCCACGACAGATCTGATCCCACAGCGCAAAACAGCAAAAGCTCTCCATACTGCGAGCACATCGTTGATCAGGAACTGGAGGGTTCATGAGCATCGCGCTCAGAGAGAAGAACAGCCCTGAGGCGCACCAGTAAACCAACGTCTCCCCCATTCCCCACCAGGATCATAATCGGCCCCGACCAGTTCAGCCAACTCTGCATCCCATACGCCTCCAGCCGATTTGGATAAGGTAGATCCGAATTGTCGATGAGATATTTTTGGACCTTGGAGAACGCCATGACGAGACCGAAGCTGGTCTCCAAAGTGATGAAGATGAACGTCACACAGAGCATGAGCAGGAGTGCCCATCCTTCCACCGACTTGCGTGGTCGTTTCCTGAATGGATGAAGTAGTCGTCACTGGTCAGCGTACTTGGTCGCTACAGAGAATTGGGATGATGTGCACTCACGATAACATGGCGACAGCAATCACCGCCAAAACGACATAAGCCCCTGTATCCAAAGACGGTTAGCCTGGCTCGATTACAACAAGCAGACTGGACATAAACGACTTTCAATTGACTTACCGTACGCCAGCACTTGCGCGACCATGATCATGAAGTTGAGCTTGATGTTGAAGCCAGCCCAGGTGAGCATCTCGACCTCCTCAGCGGACATGCCATTGGAGGCATTGGTGATGTTGGAGGCCATGGATGGAGGTGGGAAGGAAGCGGGACTGGATCAGCAAGAACAGACGCTGTGGAACCTCAGGATGATCATGAGTAGGGGCTTTCCTAATCCCGGTGAGCTTGCGGGTCCCGATATGTGGCCAGGATTAAGGACAGGCGGAGGATTCCGTGCAAATTTCACAGTTGCGATGGCGATAACTTGCAAAAGGCCAGGGATGCTCAAGATACGGACGCCGAACGGATACTACCCGCAGTAACCCGCAAGCTAGAGAAGATCAACGGCTTCGCACGTCGCGATAGTGTTGCTGGTTCCATTTCTGGTGATATAACCTGCGTCCTGAGTGGTACACGTTGAGATGAGATGGAATGTTGAGGTTGAGAGGCGCTTGCAAAACTGTTCAAGCCATCGGCGTCATGACGGAAGGACCCGCTCGCGATAAATGTGTTCAATAGCCGTAGCCGGTGCCAGTGGCGGCCTACAACGCTGGCGTTGGCCTCCTTCACCACCACCACCATGACATCCCCTGTGCGCATCCACTGTCGCCGTATATTTCCCAAATAATTGCTAGCACAAAGCGACTCCCTCCTATATTTGTCTCCAAATGCTTCATCGTCACCCTCATGCTATCGATTCCTACCCCCACCTTCGTCACTCGGGCATAGTTCCTACCTCTGAAGAACGGTCCGCACTTGTTTCCGCTAAGCAATTTAACGAGATGAAGCGTGACGAGATACAGGAGAAGATAGAGGATATCGGCAGGCAGGCTATTGGAGGAGGCCAAAGCGGACCTTATCATATCGCAACAGCAAATCGACGTTCAGGCGAGCGTCCTCTCACCATTGTGACTAATTCCTCTCGAGGTGCTACGCACCATCTTCTATCTCGCCATGCCATGGACATTCGTAGGCCTCCGTGACATGACAAACACTGCTCTCTGGACGCTTCTTCGCGTCTGCAAGCATTGGCACGATGTCTGTCTGGCAGATGCATCGCTTTGGACGCGTATCAACATCGAGACCACAACCAACGTTCTCTATGGTCCTGAGCGCCCTCTTACTCATCTCGATCATCGAACGCAGCCTATTCCAACTCAGAGCGACGTCTTGGAGGTCACCCAAAGATCACTTTGCTACACAGTGATGCAACTCCTCGAGTGCGAGCTGCTTGAGTTGTAGCTGCAGAAATCCGGCGACACCAATCTCATCGTGGCCTTCGAAGGGAGAGTACGAGATCAGGCCGACTTTGCTCAGTCTTTTCTCAAAGTCATTCTACCCCATCTTCACCGCTGCACGCAAATAAAAGCTTCCTTCCACATCCTCGTCGCAATTAGCACCGCCAATCCCCACCCTTTACCTAAGCTCAGGGATGTTCATGTGGCATACACAAATCTTCGTCGAGAGCCCAATTGGGCCCAGGCTGGTCTTTTCCAGTGTAATGCCCCTAGCTGAGGACCTGGAAGCTATACAATCCCTCTTCACTCGATCGAATCTTTACAGATTTTCCATGAGCATCCGTGAGGGCTTGTCGGACGTACTCCCGCATGTGTGGAGCGGAGCCCAGGCGCCGTCGAGGCTGGTGGTGGATTGCCTGAGCAATGTGGAGTTCACCTATCTGCTATCCATTCTTCCCGAGTTGGAAACCCTTAACGAGCTGGAGATGGGTATTGGCAGACTTGACGCAGACACCGAAGCAGCGCCAGATGAGCCTGTTGTCCATCCGAGTCTTTCTGGCGTAATCGAGCTTCCGACCTTACATCGTCTTGACATAACAATGATCCAGTGCAGCCATCCTTCAATGGAGGTGCGTTCGAGCTCCATCGCATTGAGATACTCTAAACGTGACTGAGCCCGGATTGCAGATCGTCCGGCTTGCGCTGTCTTCAGAAAGTCTGCGATATGGAACCATTGTATTCATGTCGATGAGCTTAGCTATGACCGTGAGTTCGCCCTCCCCTTCTTTCGACATTTGAGCAATCTCCAAGTGCTCTGACATGGCTGCTGTAGCGAGGTACGCCTCCGCACTCATGATCATCATCAACTATGGCTTCTCCATCTCGCACACTATCCAAATGGCCTCCTTCTCCTCCTCTAGCAATATCAGTACCCCGCCACACCGCGGCGGCTCCGACGTCCATGATTTACGCAGCAGGAGTCGACTGTCTGAGTCGGATCATGTTACAATAGATAAGGAGGCAAGGGGTGTGTAGCTGGAGGAAGTGTGTCGGTGTATGGCCATCGTTCGCCCGGGTGTTCACGAGTACTGCTACAATAATATTAATGTTCATGCTTTCTTCGCTGGTAGAAGATTGTATGTATTTAGCTCATCTGCATGGGCGATTCCCAGGTCAACGACTCAAGTGCGGTTATCGATCGAATGAGATTGTGCCTTCTGCTGCGTCATTCAAGTGTGCGTCCAATGTTTTCGCATCTTACAAAACCGCGTCATCGTGATAGAGCACTATAAAACAAGCCTTCTGAGTGACGATTCTGCGCTCGCGTCAGTTCGATGGTCGAAATACTGAATCATGAAGAACAGACGTAGGTGAGGAGAAATCCCACTGCTGGTCTATAGATCAGACGAGAAATGACAAGGAATGAATGATCAGAAGGTAAATGAACGATCCCAAAACCACTGGGAAGACTCTACGAGAACGACGAAAGAACACGATTAAACTCAACCGAAAGGGTCCACCCTGCCCAAAGGTCCCGCCCAGAACATCACATCCGAAGACACACAAAGAACCGCTATACCCAAACTTTCCATACCCATTACCGCCATTCAAACTCCCCTTCCCCACCCACCTCTACGCCTAAACATCCACATAAAAGCTCGTCACCTGCGGCAAATACGCCGCCGCCGCCAACTCCAACATCCACACCTCTCCACCTTTGAACACGCTCCCGCCGTTATACCCCCCGAACAAGAAGATCCTCGAGTCGGCGAGAACGCAGGCGTGGTAACCCCGCGAGGGAGGGAGGGGGGAGGGGAGGGGGCGGGATTCGTATGTCAGTGAAACTGAGTGGGGGGAAGGGCGTCAGTATGAGGTGAGGGTGGAAGGGTGAGAGGGAACGGAGGGAGACGCACCGAGATTGAAAGGGAGTACTTCACTCGTGTACTCCGCCCCGTCATGCCCGCCAATGACAAACAAACAACTTCCCACCTGCGTCGCAGAATGACTTAACCGCTTGTACGAAAGTGCGTCGGGGAGCTTGATCTGGCTCCATATCAGCGTATCTGCGAGTCGGACGGTGTCAGTTACACTCCTTGACTGAGAGGGAAGCACTTCTTGACTACGAGGAAAGGTAGGCGAGGGAAAGGATGCGAGACAACGAGCGCAGGAAAAGAAAGAAAGCATGAAGGAAGGAAAAGGAAAAGGAAAACGTCGCTCACCAAGATTCAAACACCACACATCCCCAAAACACTCCTTCCCATCGCTCCCACCCACCACAATCATCACATTTCCCACCACATTCGCAGTATGGTATCCCCTCGCCCCAGGCTTCTTATACGACGTCTGCATCTCCATGAACCGGATCGGTACCACCGGCTCCGCGTCCTCCCCATTTCCCCCTTGAGGCCCATTTCCCCGGTGTCCATGCTGACCTTGGGAATGCCCATGTCCGCTCTCAGACCCATACGACCCGCTCCCCGCTCCCCTCCCATGTCCTCCCGCCTGTGCATGTCCATCCCCACCGACAACACTAACCCCACTCGGATCAAGCACCCACGTATCATTCAACGCCGTCATCCCATTCCCCCCTCCAAAGATCCACACCAACCCCCTATACAACACCGCCGTATGTGCTCTCCTCGGAGCAGGAATCGCTATCGGTTGAGTCTCTCCCCTTCTTTCTCTCTCTTTCTCTCGTTCTCGTTCTCGTTCTCGTTCGCGTTCTCGTTCGCGTTCGCGTTCTCGAGCGTCCCGGTGTCGCTCCTCGTCCTTGATGGAGCTACTCGCCGATCCCGACTCGGAACCCCCAACGGGTGAAGGCCCAGTCCACTTCACATACCTCGTCCTGAACCATCTCCTGCTCGCCGTGCACAACACATACGTATCATTATAATACGCACTTCCCTGGCCCCCTCCAAAGATGATGATTTTCCCTGCTGTTGCCGAGCGGGGGGTGGTGTGTTCTGAGGTGGAATTGGCGGATGTGGAAGGGGAGGGGGAGGAGGGGGAGAGAAGGGTTGCTGTGTGTGCGCGGCAGGGAGGGGGGAGGGATCCGATGAGGGTTGGGTGGGTCCATTCGAATGTTTCTGTGGTGGGAGGTTAGTCCTTGTTTGACGAAGGGGGGAGCGGGCGGGGAAGAGAGAGGTATATAAGAATGGAATGGAACGTAAGAAGCCAAAAGCACGAAACACGAGTTCGAATGTCCAGATCAACAGAGACCGAAACGCATCGTAAAGCCTCCCACGAGAATAGCAAAATACGCCCCGAGTAACAAGCAACCATCCGTCGACCAAGATCGGAACCCCCACAGAACCCTAATCGTTTCGTCACAAGTACCCCGGAAGGGGTGAAACAAGAAGGGTCTGACAGACAGAGAGCGGAAGACATCAACCGTCTTAGCAAAGGTGCAAGAAAAGAAAGAACTAACGCGTGAAGAAGGAAAACATAGATCAAAGCAGGAGAAGAAGCAGAAAGCGCCAGAAACACGGGGTAGGGGTGACCAGGGACGTTGATGAGCGAGCGGTGGAAGGGAGCAGCGCCAGCACGGGTCTAAGAAGCAAAATGCGGAAAGGAAGAAAGGCAGCAAGCGGGTGGGAACAACCTCATACGCATCGACTCGGAGATAGGCAAGGGGGAAACACAAAGCAGACTAGGGGAAATAGGAAGAGAACTCACCGGTATCGAAACACCATACCTCCCTCCAACACTCCCTCTCATCGCACCCCCCAAACACCCACGCCATCCCATCCACAAGCGTAACCGTGTGCGCGCGCATCTTCTGTTCCGTGATCTGTACCTGTAGGGGCGTTTGCGGTGGTTGTTGTGAGGAGGGGTACAGCGTGGATGGAGTGGAAGGGGTCGTCGGGGTCGTCGTGGAACTGGATGGTACTGGCTTAATCCCAAACCCCGCAGATACATCATCAACACCCAACCCCGACGTCGTCCGTCCTATCCCAGGCTTCGCTATCTTCGTGGTGGGCGGTGGGAGCTGTCCAGATCCAAGAGATGGTGTCGAAGGCGCAGTCGTATACCCCGCTCCACTCGCCGTTCTCTCGACAGCGGAGTACGGCACCACCGTGGCACTGGAGGAGGTGGTGATCGTAGTCGACGTACTCCCCCTCCGACTCCCCGCCTTCCTCGTCGTCTCCTTTTCCTTCTCCCTCCTCGTGGGTGCGGGTGGGAGGACGGGCACAGATCGCACAGGCAACGCCCCCCACGCAGGCGCTTTACTCCAGTACATAAGCGTCGGCGGGACAGAATGATGTGCATGGTTGGGTAAGGTGGGAGTGGGGATGTACATCGCTGGCGTGGTCGTCTCTGCTGTTGTTGGCGGTGCGGTTGTTGGTGGAGAGGGACGTGTGGTGGTGGTGGTGCGGGACGGTCGAACGGAAACAGACGCGGAACTAGGTTTCTTCTTTATCCTCGCTTCACGGGTAAATTCAGAATTAGAAGAGCTTTCCTGCTGTTGTCCCCCGACTGTGATTCCAACAGATCCCGCCCTCGCTCTTCTCCTCTCCCTCTCTCCATCTACACTCTCCTGATACACCCCCTGGTGCGAGGGCGGATGATGATTAAACGTAATCCCCGCCCCCGGCGTCGTAGGACTCTCACTATTCCCCCCTTCCCCTCCCTGGACAGAAGAAGAAGGAACAGGGACGATAGAAGGTGGTGGGAGAGTGCGGACTGTTGCGGCGCTTGAGGAACGGCGGGATCGGCCGGAGGGGCGTGTGGGGTCGAGGTGTAGCGTGCTTGACATCGATCCCGCAAGAAAAAAAGGATGAGCGGGATGGGAGTGGGAGTCGTCAGCGTCGGTGTTGGTGGTGAGGAGGAGGAGGGGAGGAAGAAGAGGAGGAGGAGGAGGAGGAAAGTGATCTTGGACCGCGTGTGGGTGATGGACGATTGGTGTTGGTTCGCCGGGGCCACCGTGTTCAGGCTCAACCGACGACGAGCTCGCTGCTCGTCGTCGTCGTCGTCGTTTTTGATTGAACGTATCTCGGATGGACGCGTCGCTTCGACTGGGATGTATAATCTTGTTGCCTATTCGGGGTGGTGATGGGCTTGGATGGAGGTCTGTCATGCTTCGGCCTCCTGGGTGATTTCTCTGCGCTGCAAGTTGCTTCTCGTCGCGTTCTCGGGAGGCTTTGTCTTGTGAAAGGAGGAAGAGGTACTCGTACGACGCCATACTGGTCCAGCTCTGTTCTTCAGCTAGTCCAGTTCTTTCTGGGCAGAATGATCACGACAAGTCGATGCGTCTCTACCTTCTCAGGTCGGAATCTTTTGGCTACCCCTTAATGGGGAGGATTCGAAGTGCGTATGCCGCGATGCAGTGAGCGACTTAGATGGTCGTTCCGGAAAGCCCAGCTCGGTTGATGCACGTCACCAATTCGCATCCTCTTGACCACCGCTTGGGATCCATATCGTTGTCAACAGCGATCGCGACGAGCAATGCAATAATGCAACAAACCTGTCAGACCCTGACAATCGTCACCGTCATCGGCAACACGGAGTTCTACAAGATCCAACAGGTGATTCAACCTCGACCGACTTGTGTGTGGCTATAGTTCTTTCAACTCTTGCCTGTCTCCTCGCTTCTACTCATGACTCGTTTCCTAAATCCAAACGCTCACTACTCTCAAATGTGACATGCCAGACTCTGAATGCGGGCGGCAGATTGCCGGTCGTCATTCACGGTAACGGTGCGTCAATTGCCACTTTTAAATAAGTACAATGCATCAACACCTACGCCGCTGCCTATAATTTGGAGTCTGTCAACGAGAACTTGTCTCGTTCCGCCATCTCGTCTTCGTCCTCGCCTTCCGATACATGACACTGTTACATGCTTGGACTCGGATGGGGAGCTCGAGCTGTACCACTATGATCTTTGTTCGCTGCTTCCGGCCCTCAGGATATCTGCTCAAGTTCGAAACTTTGCCCTGGGCTGGGACTCAAAAACGCATGGATCTGCGAGGATCAGAGTCAGGAATCGGACGAGCCACTGCCACGCAATGTTATAGTGCACAAAAGTTGAAGGAGCAATGCACGTCGCACTCGCAGCTGACCACTAGACTGAGTCGTGTACATGAGTACACAAAATTCATGGCCTGTTACACAAATATTACACGCAGTGTACACCAAATTTTCTCCGCTTACTTTTGTTACACAAGGGTGAACACAAGTAGAAGACTGAAAGTGACATTTGTGTGCAACTTGTTACACAAAATACAGAAGGTTACTTCAATATTTCATGAGCATATACACGCTTAGACAGGTGCTACTTTGAAGTTCGTCATCAAAGCTGACCCGTGAGACTATTGATGCAAATGGGGAGATTAGAGAGCCGTTTGCCTGTAGATGGTGTCCCTGTCAATACAGAGAGCTGTGCGCTGACCAGTACGCAACATGGTTGATACCATGCTGACCAAGGTAATTGCTGTTTGCGAGACGTCGACATTGTGCCAGAACGTGCGATTTCAAGTTTAGCGCTCGGCAAAAAGTGCTGTGAAATCTCACGTGCACAACAAAATTTGTGTACCGTGAGGGTACCTTTGTGTAATCGGGTACTTTTGTTGTGTACACAAGAAACACCTCCCGATGGGATCGGACCCACGAATGCCAGGACTGTAAGTGTTGGCCATATGTCAACGAAGACAATCTCTTTCACTGTCAACGGTCCAGAGCGAGCTTGTGCTGTTACTTGCTACCGTCGCATTCAGTGGACTCTACTCAGTGTTGAAGCGGTGAGGATCAGTGCCCGAAGAGGTGGACCGCCCTGCGAATCTCAAGATCAAGTTTTGACAACAAGAACAACTGATCAAGCTGGCATTGAAGGTGACGGTGAAAGCGACGTTGACATCGGCACTAGCTAGTATGTACTAGCAGATGGGCACGTGAGCACGAACAGAATCAATGCGAGGGTTCCCAGCATTTATCGGTTCAGCGGCTGGAGACCCTGAGGCTGAGTGGTCAGTGAACTGCAGGACCCGGTGGACCGTCCGCAGCTTCTGGCTTTGATTGCCAGGCTCTGGATGAATGCAAGGCTGACAGTCGTTGGTTGCAATACTAAAAACAAACGCTCAAAGATCGCGGGTTCGAGACAGATGAACAACGAACTGTATTCAAATCGCTCTCAGATGATGTCAAAAGCGCACAAGGATAGTAAGCGCGTGTGTCCTTACGTGCTCAGGCTCGCGTAGAAGAGGGCTTCCCAAAGATGAGACCAGTCGATGAGATCAGGCAAGACCAAAGAGTTCAGGAAGATGCAGCAGTAGGTGCCAAAACAGTCAGGCATTCCCAAAAAATATTGACTGAGGTTGAGTCAGCGTACATGGCGAAGAGGGCGCGAGGGAGTCCTGGCAAATGTGGACGATTTGTGGCCGATGGTGATGGTAGAAAGCGAAAGACATCACGACCTCGTGACTGTGTCTGGTGGCTCTCCTCGTTTGTTTTTTTTTGGTGGAACTTTGTAACAATTCCAGTCTGCGAGCAAGATCGGTTTCTGGTCTCTTGCTGATATGTGCTGAGGGTGTAGCCCTCAGCCGCGGCTCTCCTCGTTTGACGTCGACACCTTCTCCTCGCTCCCAGTTTTCAGGTGTTGGGCGGATACTTAGAGTAAGGTTGTACACGCTGTGAATCTCTCCTCCATCTCTATGTTTGGGATTCGCTACCGAAGTCCCGAGGGCCGAAGGAATGCCTTCTGTGCTATCTGCATGCAACGAATTGGAGACTTTAACGCCCGAAACGCTTCGTATTTTTGTCTTGTCCACCATCGGAAGAAAAATATAAAATGATGCTAAAGAACAAGGCCTTCCGTGTAAATAATCACTGCCAAGTTCTCGATAGCATCGTGGAGCTGGTAAAGCTATTACGAGTTCTTTTCTTTCCATCGCTTGAGGTCTGCGTTAGTCTCAGCTCCGAGTCGGCCACTTCCCGCGGTATCCCTCGCTCCGTATGGGGCCCACGCACGTTGAGTCGCGAGGTACTCACGCGAATGAAACGGATCCCCGAGAGTTAATCCATGTTCTGTACATGTACATTTCAATGATCGATGCGAAATCTTGTAATCCCGTAGGTCACACGCTGTCTGTGATATCCAGCCCGAAGTATTTCGTCAGCGAAAGTCGCGGCGAGTGGAACCTCGATGTATGATGCTGAACTGTGGTGATAATCGATAGAGGCTCAGTGGTTTCTCTCCGAGCTCAACGCGCCATCAGCAGACCATGTACCTCATCGCTTTGAACAGCTTTACGGTCAGAGGGCCTTGCTATTCGTACTACGATACTGGTATCGGTACGTTTGACATGAATATTATGGTACTCTTCCTTCCACACCGGCGACTCGATATCGGCTTCCTATACTAGTGCTTATGATTGCCTAATTTGGGAGAGTTACGACGTGGTCATGGGGTACTGGTACATACCATGGTCCATGAATACCACGGACGCGGACCGTGACTATGAAGCTGTGCTTGACGAGTTTGCGCCGCACTCCGGGAGTTTGTTCACAAAGTCTTCTCAGCGGCCGGTAACCTGTAGTTGATAATACTAGTACTAACCATCTCGAGACGAGTTCGAGATACGATATTACGCACCAGGCTAACATCATGCATCACTTATAGCTATTGTCGTAGGCAGGCAACTTGCCTGCCTGTACTTGCGTTTGACAAAACGCAGCACCTCGTTGTAGAGGGCTATACTGTAGCTTACGTTCTACCGGAAACTCGTGTCCGCCGTTTAAATGACATATCAGATAATAAGGTGAGAAGTGATCTCCAGAATTCGGATGACAGGCCTGGGCTTTTCTCCATACAGTACTTACTCAACCCGGCGACCAAAGTTGGAGGTAATAGTTCCGTCGAATCTGCAGTTATTCGCCACCGCGTGCTCAATCAGGCGGTGGACTGTCTCCCTAGGCCTATTATATGCAACGCCTTCTATACAGTCAAGATCCCCAGACGCGGTCACTTCGATCCGCCTTTTGGAGCATCGGCACATTCAGCCTGCACGTCGTGTCCACACACACGTTCCGTGTGGAAGGGAGACACCTTGCTTCTAGACGTCCTTCCTATATCCGCATCACGACAATTCATTAAAAGCGCTTTTTTCCACGTTATCCTCCAGTTCTAGACTGGTACTACAACGCCAATCAAAGGTACACCTTCATTTGGTATGTTCATTGCTACAGACCAAGACGCTGTGGACTCGTATCCCGTACTTAGTCTCGACTCCACTTTAAAGACACGAAGAATTCGTCATAGCTACTTGGACTACATTATACATGAATGAATATGTCGTGCGTTGACAGTATCATTATCGACGCGCAATGGTACAGTACAGAGGTCATAGAATGGAAGAAAGGCTGAAACGAGTCCGATAGCATCGTTATCCACAGTACGTTTCAACCAGTACATCTTGACTCTACCACAGTCACAGGTTTCCATCTATCGCGATGAATATGCAGATCATGAAGTCGATTCGGGACAAAATTTAGGAAAAGAGCGGCAGTCGGGATTCCCAAGCGTCGGGCCGATTCTTGGCCCAATCAGCCAGCCGAGAACAGCTGCAAAGAGAGGTTTGGCAGCCCCGACACTGATGGCCACTACTCGATGGAAGGAAGTGTGGAACTGGATGATCGCTTCGTTGCTGGGAGAAGATAAGATCAGCTGCTGCCCGTTGGGTTGCGTAAGGTAGCTGAGCATCTCACATATGCATTGTCGGAATACACCAAAGGGTAGTGCTCCGCGTAACCGTACAATGGCTGGTCTAGCGATGCCCCTGAGAAGTGCGGGTAGTTTTTTCCGGCGAAAGGTTGGCCATGGTAGGGAGAGTAGTCGTAGGTCGGTGGGTAGAACTGCTGATTGACAAGATAGACGGGCGTGTCATACCATGAGGATCAGTCTACATGTATAGTGAAAAACGTATCCCGTGAGCTCACCTGAGTGGGAGCTGGCAGAGTCGAACGAGAGTCTGGGTGGAGCGGAGATTCCCTGGCGGGCATCAAACACCTAGCGAACAGTGGTGGAACTGTATGCGAGGATCGTCGGTTGGGTTTGGGCGTCATGGTTGATCCAGCGTCGGTGGACTCCCTGGATGGCCCTGAATAATGCGGAATCGCAGGTTGATAGCAGCAGTCCGCGCGATCCTTCTTGCATTTCTGGCAATCGCGATCATACGAGTCCACATTGCACTGTGTAGGGAGAGTACCGAAGTCAATCTGAAACTCGATCTGCGTGTCTGAATAGAGCAATTAGAGACGCACCTTGACTTTCAACTGCCTACATCTGGTGCAAGCCATTGGTGTACGAGCTGAGCGGTGTTGCTTCTTGCTGCTTGGAGCCATCGGTAGACAAGGTGGCAGAGATAGGGAAAAGTTTCGTTCTGAATCTACTCTGGCTTTATACACGACGTCGACCAGGATCAGGATCTGGCGTCAGCCGGCAATTGACGGGAGTTTTTGTCCGGCTCGAACCAGCCTGCCAGCACTCCGCCAAGATGTATGTGGAAGCACTACAAATTCAGCTGTGGGCAATGATTGCCCGGCAGGCGCTCGAGAAGCAACTCGAGCCTATTGCTCGGAATACGTCCATCTTTGATCAATATGTTCTTGTTACCTTGGTTCCCAGCTAGTAATTAACTGCGAGTGGTGGTCATCGATCTTGCTGTCGGGCATCTTGTGAGATATAGATACGCGCGCACACTTGGGAGAGGTTTTTACGCGTCGACGTCGTTTCAATCATGATAGAGTGATCAGATATGGTACTGGTAGTGCCTGAGCGCTGTGCTTCAAGTACACTGAGATGCTCACAATCGATGATAGTACTAGTCCTAGCCTGGTACTATGTAGGGCTTCGCGGGTGTGCGCATAGTACCCCGACATCAACGTCGATTACATCGGCAACGGCGCTGTGATTGGGGCTTGTGTAGCTTGGTGGGCGTTTGTGGACGGAGGGAGCTCGGTCCGTCTCAGATGATCCTTTCGGTGTTCAAAGTTGCCAGAGCTGGGCTAGGTCCTGTCGACGTTCTCCACTTACTTCCGACATGTTCGGCGGGTATTTCTCACCGCCTGGCGCTGTAGAGTCCGACTACTGAAGAACCGCAGTCGGCACCATCTGTCTCGCTTGCAGATGTCTATCACAATGCTAGCCGGCAATTGCCTCGAAATTATACATCATGCGCAGTCCAAACTCTGAACTTTCCCAATCACAGAAGGGAAATCGTCCACTTCCCCGACAAGAACACCACCGAGAACTCAGGATCGATTGTCCGATAGAGCCAAGCCATCAAGCTTGGTTTGGACTGTGAGAATGTCAAATGCGTCGTGATTATCTCCGTACAAATGCAGCACGATCCCGTGAAGTCAGGATCGCTTGATCAGGAGATGTATAGACCATCATGTCGTACACACGGGAAGTGCAGAAAACATAGATTCCAGTACCTATTACGGTGACTTGACATATCGACATGGTATATGGATCGATCCGAAACTCTAAATGTAAATTAGGCTATGCGCGGTGAGTGATCTTGGATCGCCACAGCATGCTTCGTACGCGGATTTGCGCACCTCCACTACTAGGTATACGCCACGGTAATAGTGCCGAGAGTCCACCTAGCATAGCGCTGATGTTCCATCTGATACAAGGATAGGTTTTGGTGCGTGTGAATTAGGCATATACGTAAGCCTGCACGGGTTCGAGGAGGAAACGCTCAGCCAGCCAGCCCTGACTCGTGTACTGTGTATAATTGGCGTTCCTTCCAATGAGCTCCATGTCATCGAGAGCGCTCTGTTCTCTCTACACCCGGTCATGTCTAGAAGGATGAAGCGACTAGATAGGAAGAACGGCCAGTCTAAGCCGACAAGACGGTCCATTCGACGGCACACACACAGCAACTTGGTCCTTGGAGCACACTCGAAAGTTTCGTCGAAGGTTGTCTGTCTTTTGTCGGCGTTGAAATCGGCGAAAGAGAAGATCCACTCGCTGGCCGCGATGGAGAAGAACAAGCCTTGCGTTCGAAAAGGAGGGAGAGAAAGATGACGTCAGAAAAGCAGACAATCCTCAATTGCACCAGCACTTCTCAAGAGTGTAAGTGAGTGAGGACAGCACCCGGACAGCACGAACGACGAGAAATTCAAGAAGCCAAGTCAGAAGTTCGACGAATGCTTGAAGTCTGTCGACGTTGGAATCGGCGAATCATGACTCGAAGCTCCTCAATAGCGGCGACAAGGACGCGTTGTCAACTTGGGGACTCGAGATGAGCTGGAGGGGGGCCGGCAACTGTTGAGACTGACACGAGCGCCGTGTTCGAGAACAAGAAGGAGAGCTTTGAGGAAGATAAATTAATGATCCTCAGTCGTGGGACTATAGCTAAACCGAAAATAGGCAGGCGAGTCCGGGAAGTACGGATGGTGAACGCTTGCGGAGAAAATCGTACGACTGGTGGAGATCGGTCGACTTGTTGACCACCGAAGAACCTGGACTCGTTCCCAGACTGCGGCAACTAGGAGGGTCGCCAAGCAGAAAGATTCAGGATGGCGAGTCAAGATTGGCGTATCCATGTTAGAATTAACGTGCGAAGAGATCCGGCCTACTGAACCGACAGCGACCAGGAGTATGGATGAAAGACCGCATCTGACAATCCTGAACTTTACAGTAGCATCGAGTAAGCGTTCGGGTGAAAATCGAGTAAGACTCTTGTACGGGAGAGAGACAAGGTGAAACGGGTTGATGAACGGTGCTGCTAAGGCGAAATGGTATGCTGAAATGTTGAGGCACCTGGTACGATAAACGGTAGAGCGTACTCTCGTCCTGTGCCGAGATAGGACGCAAACGAATAAGATTAAGTGCAGTTTAGTTCAACTTCCGCGACAGCGAGCCGGTACATCGTCGAATCAGTCTCTTACAACACCATCGCCACACCCACCCCACCCATCGCCAATATCACCGCACCAAGCCCTATCCCCGTCCCAACCGCAGCTCCCTCATCCCCACTCCCACTTCCTTCATCCTCATCCCCCTGCCCATCAGCAGGCACCCCAGGCGTCTCCTCCGAAACACGCACACACGAACTCGGTACATCCACCTCCTGCCTCGCCTCCAAACTCCCACTCCCAGAAACTGACAAGCTGGGGACGGGTACGTCGGGCGGGAGTAAACTCGTTGCTTCCGATTCTAACGAGGACAAGGCTGAGCTGGCGGCGGAGGAGGCGAAGGTAGTGGCGGCAGCGCCGGATCCAGTAGCTATGGCCGTTCCTTGTGTTTCTGTAGCGGACGCTACGACAGAGCTGAGAGAACTGAGCATGGATGAGCCTGAGCCGGGGCGAGTGGTGTAGCCTGGTGGACAATCGTTGACGATGGAGGAGGGAAATACGTCGGCTGGAGAGACGGTTAGTGGTTCGCTGGAAGAATTCTTAGTAAGTCAAAAAAGAATTCGAGCATCTTGAAGGGTGGAAATGATACGTACTCGCTTTGAGCGTACACAGACAGGAAGAGCGCAGAGGCTAGGAAGGTGGTGGTGGTCTTCATGTTGAACATAGTCGTTGGGGGTAAGAAGCAAGGAGGTATAGATGCGCAGTAAGTCAAGCTCGTGTGGGGTTAAATGTACTGTCAGGCACAGGTCGGGCTGTTCTGTTGTTGTTGATGATGGCGAGGAGCTCCACTGGAATTACTGGATTTTGGGTGCCAAGCATCGACGTCATGATTGGCCTAGCTCAACCTGCGCTCCGTCCTGGGTCGGTATTCCAAAGGTTTGATCACGAAAGAGAATTTATGAAGGAGGACTTTGAACGTGATGGCACTGAGTGGAGATTGGCTGGTACATGGAGAAGGAGGAGGAGGGTGCGAAGTTTGTTGACGATATGGGAGCAGGGAAGAACGCTTGGTGAGATTAGTCATCTCGCGCGACCTGCTCCTTGACCGCAATTCGACCAAAACTCGACCGTGCCGTTCGCACACACTATCGATGTATACGATGCCTCTTCGCCAGTGTCAGAAAATGATAATACATCTCTAGCATCAGAAGTTCGCAAACTCTGTCTATACAGTACGCTATAGATCCTACTGCCACCGTCACGTCCCCGATGCTGAACGAGCTGCCTGCTTTTGAATTCGTGAACGTTGTCCTCGAGCTCTCGGTCTACTGGGGAATCGTCATCTTACACTGGTCTCTCGAAGCAATCAACACGTCGAGGCTTTAATTGGGAGCGCGACACGCATGCTCTACTCATACCGTGAGAGATCGACGAGGACTCGCCCCTGCCTTGTCGGGGAAGGTGAATTGTCAACGAGATTCCGAAAGGCCTACTCATAACCACATCTGCGAGCGCACATGCCATACATATATTCTAGCAACTCACGATGCTCTGTCCCTCCAAATACTGCCACACTACTCGCTCACAATACCATTCCCACACCCAGACTCACCACCACCGCACCTACCCCCAGTCCCACTCCTGCGCCCAAACGAACCCCCGCTCCCTCCTCCCCACTCTCCACTCCCTCTCCATCCTCGCCATCATGATCATCGTCAGGCCTCCCACTCTCCTCCGCATCAACAGGCACACATCCACTCGGCACCTCCCCCTCCACCTGCCTCGCCTCCAGAGTGGGTTCGGACCCGGAGGTCTCAGTAATCGACGTCGGCAGCGTAGTAGGGACCGTGATCACCGAGGATCCTGCCCCAATCGACGTCGGGATTGAGTCGTCAATCGACGTGATAACCGACGACCCCGCGCCGCTCGACGTCAGGAGCGAGCTCTCGCCAACCGAAGTCGCCTGTGTAACGGCGGAGCTCCCGATACTGGTTACGGCGCGGGTGTATCCCGGTGGACATTGGATGTTGCTAAATTCATACGTCACCGTTAGGATCTGGGCAAGGGTGCTGTAAGTTGGGGTACGTACCCGACCTGGGCATATGCGGATAGGAAGAGGGCGGATGCGAGGAGGAAGGTGGTGGTGGGTAAGTTCATGATCATGCTCAGATGAGTTTCTTTAGAAGAGGTAAAGGCGAGGTGTCAAGCGTTAACAGAAAAAAGTCGCGACGAGGTGTGGTATTTAAGGTAAGAAGAACCAGGCCGTGTACTACTGCGCTTCACGGCACGTACACTCCAAATTATGATGGCGAGAAGCACCGGAATAGAATGAGAAGCAATATGTACTGTATAGAGGAAGATCGACGTCAAACCAGCCTGGCCCATTCGTGCGGCGAGTCTGAATTCTACGTGGTGTGTGGGATGATTTAGGATTCAGGGTGATGTGGAGAAGGAGGAGTATTGGCTCTTCCAAGTGGCATGATGAGAGGCTCGATCCCGTAATGCTTGAAATGTGTCATGCGGTTCAGCCTCTACTTACCGCATCATTAAGGGCAATGACTAAAGGCGACAAGCAGTTGGTGACCCCACCGTTCTTGCGCAATTTTTCAAAGGACGGGTTGGTCCGAGACCCGGGTGGACCGTGGATGTCTGACAGGAAGACTCCGATGAGGCAAGAAACAAAAAGTTTTTCTGGGCATTCAGTTATTCGGATACGGGGAATCGAACCCCGAGCTGCCGCGTGATACTGCTCCGATTGCCTTACCCATGAGAGGCGGCAATGTTAACCATTACACCATATCCGACTTGACCTGATTTTGCTTAAAGCAATTATTATATCGTTTCAAATGCTGAAGAGGCAACTGAACTGGCCCAGGGTCAGTCGATACTGCACCAAATTGTTCTCACTTTTCCGTAGCTTGAAAGAGAGATGGGACAACTCCTGCGTTGGTTTGACAAAGAGAAGCGCATTGTTTGAAGGTCACTGCCGTACGAGTAGATCAGAGAACCAGAAGGCTGTATCGTCTATGTGGATATTGCAAGGAGCAGCTGAGGATATGCAGACCTGGAAGACACAGGAGCGTATTCGTGAACCCCATAGAACCGCCTACAAGTCGAAATTACGCGCAGAACTCGTCGATGGCGGTCAGAATCAGAACCCAATATCGTGGCTGTGCCGCGTTCACCACCTCTCATCCCGCCATCACAGGCGACGCCCATGGACTAACAACCTCGACAACGACTAGGACGACCTCCCAATGAGCGACACGCCCGAATGGCCCTCCCTCTACCAACCCGGTAAAGAGATTCTCAACATCGAAGGCCGGGAGCCCGAACAGCCCGGTGCATCGTACTTGCATAACGTCGGCGGTACGTCCATCCTGTTCATACCCCAGAGTACTGTTGCTAATTCACATGAACAGATGTATTTCGGTTCACGTTCTTCTGGAACGTCATCTTCCACACACCCATCTTCGCCATCTGCGGTCTTTATGCCTTCCTCAATATCACGTTCTCTCCTTCCCGATCCCGCGCTGTTTCGAGGCTTGAGAAGGACGACGACTTTTCCCAGGTAGACGTCGGTGACGACGGGCAAGAGGGAGAATCGTATCCACTCACCCAAAGACTCCACGACGACGACGAGCTTACGCGCCAACATACCGCACGGAGCGCAACCATCAAATCCCGATCCTCCAAGCGCAAGCGAAACGAGACGCGTTCTCGCTTAACATTCTCCCTCCTTGCGCTATTGGTGTTTCTGACGTTTGGGTTGGCGGGGACGACGATTGCGTCGGTTCTGGTGTCGTTGTTGATGAGTGGGATGTTCAAGGCGGGGGGGTATAGTATGTCTACGTGAGTGCTGCTCTTTCGTTGTGGTGTGGGATGGTGCTGATGAGGAGGATAGGTGGATCCCATTTTTGGGAGCGGTGATTTCGGTGTTGGTTTCTGTGCTTTCGTACGTTGCCCTTGCTTTTCTTCCCGCGAGTTAGTTGCTGAGCAAAGTTGCAGGATCTGGCCTACTGTCGTCGACCTTATTTAGCCCCTCGCCGAACTAATCAACCTGTCGTCCCTTCCCTGCATATGCACTCCAGTTTCTGAGGCTCCCCGCTCATTCACCTCCGCGCACGCACGTCGAGCCTACTCGTATCTCAGCACAAGGCACATCGCTTCGTCCTGCTCCCTCTCTCCTTCGACGCACTGTTCGCCCCTCGCCCCCCACCGCATACATCCATTATCTGACTCTCTGCCTACAAGTTGTATCCACTCCACTCTGGCGTTCGGATCTCCCCTCTCTCCCTCCTATCAACCAGGCGCATACAGCGGTGGCGGACGAGTCGACCCTCTCTGCTTCAGGGCCGCGCGGGACCTTGCTGCGACGCTAGGATGGATAACCGTGGGTGGACGGGGAACGAGCGGGGGCCTGATGTGGGTATAGGATGGGCTCGAGTATGGGTGGTGAACTACTGGGGGGCGCATTATAATGAGGGTTGGGGAGGAACGGGAAGCTGGTATGAGGGATGGCAGGAGCTGAGCTGGTGGATCGCCGCTGGATAGGATGCGCGCTGGGACTCTTCCACGTATACTCCCCGCATTTGGCTCGAAGCTCGTGATTCCCAATTCAAGTGTTATACCAAGCAGTACTCTGTGTGCCTCTGCTTCCTCCGGCTCCGACTTCCCGCACGGTCGACGAACCACGCCAACGCTCTAACTCCGCCGTCTCACGTCATCCTTCCTAGTGTACGCCCCGGTGTTATTTCGTCCCTCCTTGTCAGCGCGCGCGCGTACCGTTCCATGGTCCACTTTTTCTCGGCACGATATCCCGCCATACTCTTCATCAGCTCACGATCCCTTCTCTATGGTTCAACTAGTCGGTTCTGCAATGAAGGGAGACATTTTCATACCCCCTGTCATCATACTCCCTCGTTATCTACCCTTGCGATTCTCCATGTCAACCGGGATCGAAGTCTGGCTTCTCGACGGCGGACATTTCGACACTGAAGCGATGAGGGGGGTTCGCTTCTCTTCGAGTCGTGTGTTGGTTCTGGTCGTGTGTTGGTTCTGGTCGTGTGTTGGTTCTGGTCGTGTGTTGGTTCTGATCGTGTGTTGGTACTGGTCGTGTGTTGGTTCTGGTCGTGTGCTGGCTCTAGTCGTGTGTTGGTTCTGGTCGTGTGCTGGCTCTAGTCGTCGTCGTGTTAGGTGAGGTTGATGGGGATGGAGCACGGGTGACGTGTGGGCATTCGTACGTAGTGGTCGCTGTGTATTGGTCTGATTCCATTGGCATTTCCTCTTCATGTCCTTGCTCCGGATCTGAAGGCATATTCTGTGCATCAAGTCGAAAAGAGAACCTACATAGGTCTGAATTGCGAAGCGAAGGAGCGTTTGTTTATACATAGGATTTGCGCTTAAATGGTTAGGATAGTCCGGTATGGTGTAACGGCTAACATTGCCGCCTTTCATGCGGAACTGAATGCACTCGATCGCGGCAGCTCGGGGTTCGATTCCCCGTACCGGAATTTACCCATCTTAAAAATGTATTTTTGTACTTTTCCACAAGCAGAGGGGTGTAGTAGATTTTCGACGAATTTTTCGAACAACATGCATGCATTGGGACCCAGGTACTACAGACTACAGTCCATTTTAATCCTGTCATTCTGATCTTAATCTGATATCTAGATGTAACGCTGTCTGTCTTAAACACGCCGTCACCGCACCGGGTCTGTGCTCCCAACGCTACAGCAGCCACTCTCACGCTCTTTGACAGTTACCAATGGTTATCAGTACTATCCAGTCCAACCACTTCCATAAAATCCCATGCACATATGTTATTGATCTCCAGAGTACAACAAGCTATTCTAGCTAGCAGTGTGTGCTACATTGCGCTCAGTGACCAGCTACAGACGCATACAGCGGAGGAAGCCCAGTGTCACGATCCCTGAGCGCAAGCTCGCTCACTGCGGAACGTAATTCCGCCATCTCTTGCCTGAGCTCACCCGCTATCGTCGTATCGGACACGCTTCCCCCACCTTCCATCACTTCCCTGGTTGAACCACCCGAGGCACTGGCAGTAACTGCTCTGTTGTGTGATTTAGACAATGGAAAGGGTGTTTGGGTAGTACCGGACTCCGGCGGAGACGGAAGATGGACCACCGGCCCTGACGTCGCTGTGTATCCAATGGGCGTTAGCGCCGCGTAGGCTCTACGCCGCTTGTCACGTCCGTGTTTGAGTATGAGAGCTAAGCCAACGAGAATGACAACCGCTGCTACGCCCCCGATAACCCCTCCGACGATTGCTTGTGTATTGGTATGTCTAGCGCCGGGCTCCGGGGTGGAACTTCCTTCAATGATGGAATCGATGTTGAGAGGTTGCGGCTCGAGCCTGGAAACATGTCGATGTTTTGAAAACTCAGTGATCAAAAGTCTGATTGAACGCGTAACTTACTGGAGTGCAAGGAAAGAGAACAATGCTCCCTGGGCTGCGCTGCATAGTTGATTCACTCGTTAAATTAGAGGATGGAACTACAGGACAAATTACACCTACCTGGAAGCTCCGTCGGCCTCTGATCCGGTATTGCTATCATACGTTGTAGGGAAATGTCCAGGCAGCTTGGAATCGAACGCTCTGTTGTAAATATCGTCCACTAGCAGATCTCGAGCCGCGTTCGACCGAGTGCTAGCTGCGGCCATCATTGTCCAATCTAGGCGATTTGAGAGACAGGCCGATGATCAGCAACTGTACGCAGGTAGAGACAACCAGTGATAACATACGTGTTTTGACTGTATTTGCCAGATCGCCAGTCGTTTCAAGAGAGCTCTTGAAGGTTCTAGAGGAGCCGCCTGCACAGAGACAGCGACGTAGCGCCACCATCAACGAGGCCACACCACGAGGTAAGAAGTCGGCAACGTACTAGCTATCTGATTCCAATAAAACTCGCTCTGTGCTTCGTAAATCTGTAGTAGATCTTGAGTTTCAAATAAAAGAAAGGAGACCACGTCGAGAAACCGCACCGAATCATTCACAAGTCTAGTTTGCAAAAGCACGTCTGCGAAAAGATTGTACATCAATCCACCGGAAGTTTGGTCCCCGTACACGGCTAGCAGATGATTTCCCGTGAAAGCAACACGCGTCCAGTCCTCTACCATTGATGCTGCAGCGTTCTGGTGAGACGATGAAGAGAAATTATGAGGAATCAGCGCGCGAAGGTTGCGAGTATACTGCAATTAATTGGGGGTGCTTACTGAGAATCTTTGCTTGTCGTCGCTCTGGCTGACAGCCGCGCTGATTTCAGCCAAAGCCTGGATGGCAATAATTCCTTTGATTGCAAGGTTTGTTGCATTTCTTCGCTGAGACGTGTCGACGGATACTCTGGATGGAGTGATACGAGAATCAGCCAAATCAGAAGGTAGTGAGCTCGCCCTTGACGCACTGATTGGTTGGGTACAGTGAATTCTCGATGAGGAAGTCCCCCCAACGCTTCAACATTGGATACTGCGCATTGGGATTATTCGGGTCAGAGATGTCCAAGATACTAGCCCCGTGCGCATGCGGGGAAAAAACACACATATTTTGATAGCATACTGCCATCTCCAGAGAACTTAGCATGAGCTAGCGCCATAATAATAATACTGGCGGAGTCTAGAACGCCTGATGATGAGTCGTGCAAATATGAGAGTAAGAGAGCAAGCACGTACTCTCAACGCCCTCCTGATTGGATCCTACGCTACCAGCCACAACCGGATACGAGATACCTGGTAGAGCGTTATAAACAGTAGATGTCAATAATATCAGTGAACTCGTACCGAGATTAGGAGCCGCGTAATCACTCCCTGGGCTGCTGTCGCGCTGATTTTGCAGCAAGGGCTCGAGAAGGCGTCCGGCAAGAGAGGTATTGAGGTACAGAAAGGCCGGGTAAGCCGCATAAACCTCCTCCACTGGACTGACCGTTCTGCGGTGACCGGTAAAATCACGACATAACTGAAGTATGTCGGAAACAGACTCTCACCTGCCGGCTGACGAACCCATTTTGCGCATGAACATCTTCACATCCGAATGATTCCAGTTACCATCCGAACCACGAGCGATAGTGAGCTCCGTCGCACCCAACACCTGCCGAGTGCCGAGCGCCAAGAGCTCCGCGTATCTCGACGAGACTTTGGAAGCTTCAGTCTGAATCTTTCTATCGAACTCATCCGCTCGCCTCTTTGCGTTCGGATAGTCCTCTAGAAATGCGTCGATCTAGAGCGAGAACACATGGACGTGAATTAATGGAGTAAACTGAAAAAAATTGTATGATACTCACACCAACGGATATGCTGCTGCCATACGCCGACCGAAAGTAAGAACTTCGCTCCACACCTCGATCTTGAATTGCATTATCTCTGGATTTTCCAATGGCGAATACAGCTGGCTCTGTAGTTGATGTAACGTCTCCCAAATCAACGGAGAACGCTGTTGTTGGCCAGCCTCTTCTGCAGGTAATACAAAAACATGGTCGATTAGACTTAGTAATCAAACACTGGCACATCCATCCCGTGGAAAGAACCACGCACTCGTTCACCTTTCGGAAGTCTGAATCCGGCGTATCTGGAAGCTTTCCATCCGCCGTGAACACCTCCTGGCATCGAAAGCCTGCCCCAGATCTCCACGTCACTGAACCGTCGACACGGCTAGCAGTAGCAAAATAAACAATGTCGTTCTCGCTCATCCCGAAATCATCTTCTCGGAGGTCGAAAGGCATCTCATAGCGTTGGATTTGATGGAATATTGTCTTGCTCGTCATCTCGGTACTCCACCTGACCTTGATGTTATTGCCAGCGATCCATTCTGCAAGTCGTCAGTCTCACGATGCTCAACCATTACGGAAAGACCGTGTAGTATACATACCTCCAGTGATATCAAAGTAGAGCACGACTGAGTGAGGGAGTCCGTCCATTGACTCAGCTGTCATAGTGACATAAGAAAAGGGAAATGACAGCTTGACCCAGTCATCGGGCTTTGGAGCATAAACGACGTTAATACATAAGTATCATGATCTGTACTGATCCATACCTCAATCGGACTCAACCATGTAACTCGTAAACGAATCGGGCCAGCGAGAATGGCCAGTGAAGTTTGGGTAGGTGTAATGACTATTTCATCTTCAAACACGCCCTGTCGGTATGATGAACTAGGCTCCTGTATGAAGACGTATGTCTGGTTGATTCCGTCAACTTGAATGAGGCCCTCGGTACCCCAGTTCTTGAACGTAAAATATTAGAAATGCTACCGGCATCCGTTATTTAAACACCGTGACGAACCTTGTTTGTCTGAAATATGACCTCTGCGTCAGATGGACTGCCACCCGTCGGTAAAGTATACCAGGCGTTGAGAGAGGGAGAACGAATGGCAAGCGGAACAGAGTGCGGTCGGGCAATCGCTAGAAGTGACAAATGAGCGAATAGTGGTAGTAGGATATAGCGGAGAAGAGACGCAGTGAAGCGCAGCATCGTGTATAGCTGGCACACTGAGAACGTGGGGAATCAACCAGTGCTCAAAACAAAATGATCCCAGCTCTTGAGTCGACTTTATACAAAGACGGGCCTCCCAATCAAAAGAAACTTTGATATCGATGTACCCGGGATATATGTGCTTGCACTGGATCTCTCGCGAGCTTCGAGATGATCAGCAACTTTGATGCAATGACAAGACTCGTCGGATTCTGTACCGCCATATACGCGTACTTCACACGCGCTAATTTTGGATTCTGGAAGTGAAGTTGAAAAGACTGGGCCCATACATTGAGCAGATTCCGCCAGGCTTCTTGGGCCAAGGCCTCTCAAGTTATTCTATCACTCCGTACTCTCTGAATCCATACTCGCATATCGAGATCCGGAATCTGTGCCGTGTGTTGTCGTTCCAAGCGTTCGCTTGGGTTCACAAAACATTGCGGGGAAGTAGCAGGCAGGTATACGTACTTACCCAACGCGGCGCTGTCTATGAGCAGTCTGATGATTCACGTAGCTTGTGATACTGGTGTATGGGCGCGTCTCTAGCCTGGGGCCTGTCCTACCCGGACGTATCAGCGTCAGTGTCAACCGTGAGCGCTGGATGGTCCACCCCAGTCCCCTTCCACCTTCATCGCCATTGCCTCCAATTCGGAACAGCTTCGGCTCAGTACAAATACGGTTCCATAATCATCATCAACACTCTCCCTTTCCCATCTGTTGGTTATCCGGTATCGCATGGCTGGTACAACGTACTGCCACGCATCTACTTCTCTCAGTTCTTTCATAGCCTGCGCGTTGATTCCCCGCACATTGCTCTACGGTTAGAGCCCGGTCCTTCCAGAGAGGACTCGTCATTGGCTGACTCGAGTTGTTCAGGAATCTATCTTCTCATCGGCACCATCGCCATGTATCGCCTTCTGTAAGTCTTCTCGCCGTTCTGATCATTCGTGAGCCGTTTCTCACACGCAGCCGCTACCACAGCCGCCAACCTCGCAAAACCCGAGCAACATGGATCCTCCTAACAGCAACAGCGCTCAGCTTCCTCTGCTGCGCCATGGAATACACCGGCTCTGTTCTTCGCGACTTGTTCATCATCGACTCCCAGTTGAACATCAGCCCGAGCGCAGAACTCCTGCTTGCGATCTTTGGAGTGGATCTGTTTCGTACGTTGGGGAGATATCATTTCTTCTGCAGTCCTGTCGTAAGTTCCTCGAGGTATTCTTGACGAAACCGCCTCTGACGCGCACTCGGGCTATTTGACAGTTCATGATCAGCGACTCCCTCGTAATCTGGAGAGCTACATGCTTCTTCCCCACCCGAGCGGCTCGTGCCGTACTACTCGGCGTTCTATTCTTCTTCGCATGTACATCTCCCTCGTCCTCATGACTCGAAGCCACTGTGAAGCCCAAAAGTAACCTTATTCTTCACCAGGTCTGTTCATATCTCGAGAATCATACCTCATCATGGTCGCCCTCTACCAATTCCCCCACCTCCAGCCTACCTTAAGCTCAGTATTCCAACACAACCCGACTGGAGACCGACTCGAAGGCGCGCGTCCGGCGTCCGGCGTGAAAAATACCATCGCGAGCATACTGTTCAATCTCGTCGGGACCCTCGCTATCGGTTTCAAGGCTTAGTACGTCAAGTGCACAGGCTACTGACTTTGTGCATTCGGGACGGGCCCGTGTCGAATCTGACCACTCTCTCTCTTAGCCAATGTAACATCTTGTATTTCCAGACCGACCGCGCGAAGACACCTCCTGCACGAACGCTGCTGTTGATGATTGAGTCCGGTCTTCTATACCTCATCGCCCAGGTACATCCGCGCCAGCCTTCGCACTCTTCGCTATGTGCGCCATGTTGACCTATCATCGTTATCACAGATCCTCACCCTAATCGCCCACTGGGTCCCTAACCTTCGTCTAATCTCCGTGTCGGAGGTCACCTTCATCTTCGCAGCAAGTCCCCATCTTCCTGCATCCGACTCACCGATGTTGAGCTCGACTTACTAACGCGCAGTGACCCTGTTTAGGCACTGTATCCTGCGAGCCTGGGGCTACTCGTCGAGCACCGGTTGTCTCTGGATGATACGATGATACGGGTCGATGGAGATGGAGTGGAGAGTGTGATGGAATTCGCTTCCGTCGGTGGATTGGGAGATACGTGCTTGACAACTCCTAGTCCAGGTGGATTCGATAGCCAGCCCTGTACCGCCGTTGGCTGCTCGCCACGTCCTGGGCCTCAGCGTTGTTGACGAGTCCGACCGTGGGAGTTATTACATAGCCATATGTGCGTCTCGACTGAGCGGCTTTTCGCAGTACGTAGAACTGGAAATCTCAGGTCATTTGTCATGTGTCGCAGAAGTAATCAATGCACTTCGTCGTTGGAGAGTAGACCCCGCAAATCACGTATATCAATATTGGATGGACGAGAGTAAGTACATGATCCACGAGATGAGCTAACTGTAGCTTCCAACGTCTGTACTACGGTTGCACCATAAGTTATCCTAGCACCTCTCTTGCAAGTGAAACCAGCTTGTCGACCTGTTCATTGCTTTAACCAACCTATCCAACACCCTTTGATCACAAGCGAACGCGAACACGCATATACTCAGGCTTCGAGGTCGCAAATTATAGGAACGACTCGCAGGTTATTCCACACATACTATTGCGCAGACGCGAAGGGCGTACATGGGCTGAAATCAACATGTGTCACTCATCGAGTCTGGAGATACGTCCCGCTCGCCAATGGCAACTGGAACACCCAGAAAACACAACGACGTGGATATATGGGCTCATACACAGATTGTGTTGGATATAACGGACAAACACACAAACAGACTAGGCACTAGGGATAGAACGAGATGAAGCAACACCAAAACTACAGAGTACACAACAAAAACAGAGACGAAAGGGAAAGTATTTGTTCAGCGGGCGTCTGTCCATGCATAGATCAAAGAAACGCTACTTTTCCATGGGTATATGCGCCCCATCCACCACCGGGGGAAAGACGACGAACATCTTAAACCCTGGGCCTCCTCCTGAACCTCGACATGAAGCCCCTCTTCTCGGTGTCATAGGTGCTAGTCGTAGTAGCGGTCGACATCCTATCGCGTCTCCTCCCGAAGCAGACGGTGCATCCAGCGAGGAGGAGGAGGATGAACGAGACGAAGGTCATCCAGAATCCTACATATCAATGCGCATCATCAGCATCGTCGGTTGAGGTGCAAAAGAGGAAGGAAACGCACCGGCACCAGTACGCGTATTCGCACCAACACCCTCAACATCTCCCATCTTGTTCTTCACATACGCAAAAAGCGCAATATCGACGGCAAACGCGATAAGAGTGATAAGCGCCGCCAAGAACGAGACGAGGGACGCGACGAGCGTGACGGTGGTGTGCGTGGAGAAGGAGAGGAGGAACGCGACGAAGGTCGCGGCAGTGGCGACGGGGTGGATGGCGAGACCGCGAGTCCAGGAGTTGCCGATGGTTACTTCGTTGGAAGCACCTTGGACGGTTACATGGTATGCGACGCCTGTTCAGAATGAATCAGTCGATGTTCGGCAGGTGAGAGAACGGGATGCACACACCTGAGGCGGCACATGTGCGAGCGTCATCCTGAGCGTCGTACTCGCAGTGCGACCATATTCCAAACTAATCCATGAACACGATCAGACTCGGTCGAAAACTGCAATGGAATGTACGCACTCTAACTTCTCTCACGCCCTTCACACCATCCGACCCATCAAAGGTCGTACGGACGATATCGAGGGCAGTGAGGTAGGGAAGGGAGATGGAGACGAGGAAGCTGAGCACGAGGGCACAGAGAAGGAAAACGATTCCTGGGATGCAAAAAACGCGGCTCTGTGGGAGAAATCGTGCGTTAATAACTAACAAGGGGCTTTCCAGACACGATGCTCACCATATTGGACGTGATAGGGGGGGTAGATAGATGTTATGAGGTATCTCGAGGGAAGGAGGAGTGTGTGTCGTCAAAGGTGTGGTCTAGGATGAAGATGAAGAAGAGGGGGAGGAGGAAGAGGGTATTATTCGCAAACGCAGGGCGTGATAGGGGGTGCGAAGAAGCTTCGAATTTTGTCTGGCGTCGCTCGCTGGCTTTTTGATCTCGAACCCATGTTGTTCGCACCATGCATGCCTCATGATGTAATTGCACGTGTCCGTTTTACATTGAATAGCATGTCTCCAAGGGCAATTTGTGTGATTGAATGGAGGTCTTCATTTCCATCAAACCCGAAACGGGTCATCTCTTTTTGTGCGACGTCATGGACGTTGGCGGTGATGAGGAGAACGACGCTCGAGCGCGTTGGGTACAGGACACGAATGGTCTAGGCTTGGTTGATTAATAGTATGCATCGTGTACCAAGTCTCTACATCTAACCTGGGTCAGATTCAAGTAGAGCAACGCTCCGTCCTCGAGTCTCTCCCAGAAGATTTGCTTCCATTCCTTCGTCCAGCATGCTGACCTTGTCCATCAACAAATTGATGAACGTACATTCAGCACGTCGCGCGTTGTCGCAAGATCGTGGGCAGCTATCGAAACGTAGGATAGATCAGAAGCACCTGAAGCTTACCGGACTCAACGAGATTCAAGGTGTTCGTCCAGGCAGGGGAGCACTTACCGGTGTCAAGTCGCAGCAAAAGATCCAGCCATGTGAGAGGTTTTCGAGGCAGAACAATTCGCGAGTCTCGCTGTGCGTGCCATGTTGCCCACATGCAAAAGATCGGAAGTTAAGGGGCTACAGTAATGCTCTCCATGTGTATACGTCCGCTCAGCAAGAAACAGTCAAGATGGGCGAAAGCGGGAGGAAGGTGTAAGCAGTTTCAAATAGAGTCGATGGAGAGCAGCGAGAAAGACTGCCTTGAGATGAAACCGCCAGCAGTGGTGGTGGTTTTGGTGGTGGTGGTGGTGGTTTCGGTGGTGGTGGTGGTGGTTTCGGTGGTGGTGGTGGTTGCGGCCAGAACGTTGAATTACTCCCGAAAGTCCGGCGATCAATGGGTGACCTCGGTTAATCAAGCACTTGTGCTCGCCCTTGTGCTCCTCCATTTCGAACCCTCATCCCGTCATTTGCTTGCCATCTGAAAGATCTGGTATACCCAACGGCTACACGTATCGTACTAATGGTGCCCAACGTACTGCTTCCCCGCGTAAGCCTCAGCACTGTGCGGTGTACCAACGACAGCAATCCCTCTCTTTCAGATCATCGGCGAAGCTCATCTGCTGACATCACACTGCTTCTTTGCGATGCTCAGCAGACGCCATTCCCAGTTCTTCCGCGTACTTGTCGTACATCGACACAGAAGCGACTTTGACTACCCACTTGCGGAGAGCAACCACTTCGACAGCACCTTCCCTTTCGGATCCGCGGACACCTCAGTTGCAGTGGGTATGGTGCATCTGACCGACCACTCGCTCGGTCTTTCCCCCTTATAATCACTGCAACGCAACGACTCGCGTCAGTCGACGACTGCATTCTCTCATTCTCTCTCTTCTTTGTGAGCACTTGCGCGTCCATCACGGTTCAATTCTTTGAACGTATCCTTCTGAAGTTTGCGAAATCGGCTACTACGTGCACAGAGTCTTTCTTTCCCTAGTGAGACGACTGGCCTCGCAATTCACGAATCATCGTTAAAGTTTTACAGGACGTCTAGGAATATCCTACACGCGATGGACATAGACCACCTCGCCTCCTCTTCGCTCCCATACTCTCAACTCATCGACTCATATCCCCACATCCGTGCACCAGGCTCCATTCCCACTCCCAACGACCGTATCTCAATCGACGCTTCCAGGAAACCATGGGAGACACGACTCGCAGCATTACACCTCGAAATAGCTCAACTCAAGAACCGAACACTCCGCGCCGAAGCCGAACTCAACTCAGTCCAGCAGCACATCGACGCCCATGCCAACTTGACGTCCCCACTCCGCCGAATCCCTGCAGAGATCATGTGCAAGATTTTTTCTGACGTTCGGCCCTTGGTGCCGCTTGGACTGGCAGACATGACGCTGGCTGCGCCTTGGACTCTGTTGAGGGTGTGTAGACACTGGAGAGAGGTGTGCTTGATGTTTGGCTCGCTTTGGTCGAGTATATGCATCGAGGCGAGTGCGAATGGCTGCTTTCTGGAACATCCGTCGCTTCGCGATCCGAGCGGGCAACCAGAATTCGCCACCGGATCCGGACTGCCTGTGATGTTCAATCCAAATCTCTCCTTGGAGAGGGCATGCGCACTGCTGGAACTGCAGTTGGAGCGATCCCGCGACGCTGATCTTTCCATCGTCATCGAACAACGAAATACGTCTGATTACGCCCAGCCTTTCCTGCGCATCCTACTCCCACATCTCCATCGCTGCATCCACCTTATGGCACCCTATCATATTCTGAAGGATACCCCTCTTCGCGCCCACGTCTCCGATCGTCTCACACATGTATACATGGATCATCGACTCGTAGATCGTGACTACGATCAAGGGAGGAACGACTTCTCGAGTCATCTACAGGCCCTTATAATGCACCCCACCGTTGCTTACGTCGCGTCGCTCAATCAACACGGTCATCGTTCCCTGGAACGACCTTCCTATCCACCAGAGCTACTTTCGAAGCTCAATCTGCGATTGTCGTGCGGAGACAGCCCCGAAGATCTCTCTACCCTCCTTTCCCCATTCCAAAAACTCACTGAGCTGCAGCTATCTAGCACGTCCGGTCTTCCACCGAGCGTCCGGCGAAATAGCAAAAGCGGGAATCAAGCCCCATATTCTCTGCTCGATCTCCCTCGTCTACGAGTTCTCGTGATTGGAGTAGGCGCGGAAGTACCACCTATCTTCATCCAGAGCATCCGGGCACCACGGCTTACGGATCTCACATACGGAGGAACAATCGTCCCACAGGTCATCACCAATCTTCTTTCGCACTCCAATGCAACCCTGCGTCGCTTTTGCTTGAACGTCACGGACGACAACGAGTATATACCCGAAGGCTTCTTTGACCAGGTCTTCGTCAAGCACCCCGGGCTTTGGCGTTCACTCGAAACGATCATCGTCGCTTTTGACAAGTATAATTCCAGGCGGTTTGCCAACGAGGAGGACACACAGATGCAACGGAACGATCATGCGGCGTCTGCCTTCTTTCGTCTTCTCACCTGCTCATCCGACTCCGAAGACGTCTTTCCTGCTCTTCTAGAGCTTGAACTATCCATGATTACACCATCTATATCTCAGGTCACCGATATGCTCGAGTCGAGACGCCTTTCACACGGCGGGGCGCGTCTTCTTAGGTGCAAACTCGCAGGCCTAAAGTCGGAGCATCTTTTGTTCGATCCAAGCCGAGTCGCACACGAAAGTAAGGCAGTCGAGTCAGCCGCACAACGGTCTATGCTGCTCATGGACAGTATGCAGTCGTCGTGGACGCTTTCACCATGGGATATCGCCAATCCAGTGAAGCGGTACACTCATGAGGTGAGGACGACGGGGACCCATGGGAAGGTGGCGGTGAATCGACGGCTTTGGTGGTGGGAGGGACTGGAGAGGGAGCCGGAGCAGTGGGCGAGAATTAGGAGGTTGGAGAAGGAGGGGCTTGAGCTGTGCATGAAAGATGGGTGGGTGTCTGAGGTGGAGAATGGTGGTGAGTAGTCGATCGGCTTTGCTCGGTATCTGGAGAGGCAGTAATGCTCTCTCGAGCGTGCTCTAGTTGTGCCTCCCGCAACTTACGCATTCAATCTTTCCGGCGTGCATGCTACTGGGCAATCATCTTGTTGGCATACATGATACACTTTCACAATCTACATCTACAGAATTGTAGGTATATTCGCTAATGTCAGCCTGTCTGCTCGTGAGCAAGTGGTGAACTGCAGTTCGACGCTCAGATTGACTGTGAGTCCGCGGCTGACATGACGTGAAGCGCCGATCACGCGTATCGAGCCATCCCTCTCTCTCCTGACTTCATCGTCGGGGACCCGAATCGAAAACTCCATTTTCCACCACGCACATCTCGGTCCTTGGTTGAACCCATTGCGCGCTGCTGCGTGAACGTCTTGCGAGTTGGCAATATCGGCTGCCGCGAATAAGCGTAGAAGGAATCAAACGAAACAACTTGCCGCCGGTGAGTAATCGACCCACAGTTACATAACAAGCAGACACCGATCAAGTACCCAGCTGTTTTTCTGCAGGTCTCCAAATTATGGATAGAGATCCCCTCACTTCCTTTCCTGAACCATAATCTCAGCTTCTCGAACGTTACCCCCGCCTGCGTGCATTAGGTGCCGTTCCTGACGACAATGAGCTAATCTCAATCCGGTCTGCCAGCAAAGTGTACGAGGAGAGGCGAGATGCCTTGCGCCGGCAGATCGAAGAGCTGAAGAAGCTAACGCAGGAGTCCGAGGCAGAGCTCGAGCTAGTGCAGCAGCGTATCGACGCTCACACTAATCTGATATCCCAAATCCGCTGAATCCCAGCCGACATCCTCTGCAAAATTTTCGGAGACGCCCAACCTTGCGTTCCGCTTGGACTCTCCGACATGACGCTAGCTGCTCCTTGAACGCTCTTACGCGTGTGCAAGCATTGGAAGGATGTTTGCTTGATGTTCGGATCGCTCTGGTCTCGCATCTGCATCGAGTGGAGCGTAAAACTGTCGTTCACAGAGCATCCCAAGCGAAGAACCCCCAACCTATCGGTAGTTCTCGATATTTGCCACGAATTTGGTGATATAGAACTTGACTCGCCACTTTCGAAAGCGTGCGCACTGCTCGCACTCCAGTTAGATCGGTCACTCAACGTCGATCTTTCCATTCTCATTGGACCACGGCACGCAAACGACTACGCTCAGCCCTTCTTGCGCGTAATACTCCCTCATTTCCATTGTTGCACCCATCTCACGGCTCCGTACCATATATACAAAGAAACGCCTCTGTACGCGTCGCAGGCCGGCTCACGCATGTGTACGTGCATCATCGGTCTCTGCATCGCGATTACTATTCAGTCGTGCCAGAAGACCATGGACATTTGGATGCGCTTCTCCAGCATCCCAATATTGGTTACGCGTCCGACTCGATCAGTTTGAACGTATCGCAATCCCTCCCGGCTAACCCCTTCCCCTGTCCGGAGCTACTGACGAAGCTTAGCTTGACAGTGCTGTTCCAGGACCGCTCACTGACAGTTGATTTGGTGCCTCTCCTCTCCCCATTCCAGAATCTCATCGAACTCCAGCTATACAGCGACAGCAATCGGCCGAGCGCCCAAAGGCATGATGGCGAGAACCGTGGGGCGCAAACTTAGCAGCTTTCACTACTTCACCTTCGGACCCTCGTCATCAAAGTGGGCAAGGACGTACCGCCCATCTTCGTTCAAAGCCTTTGCACTCCGCAGCTCGCGCATCTCACATACGGAGGTCAGCTGGAACCCAATATCATCATCAATCTGGTATCCCATACGTCCATACAGCTGCGCTCATTTTGCTTGGATGCCACTTCACCAGAAGGAGACGTACCAGAAGATCTTTTCTCCCAATTGTTTACCAACAGGTGCTCACTCTGGCAGTGGTTAGAAACGCTTATCATCAAACTTGGCAGAATCAGAGACGAATCATCTACCGAGTGAGAGCGGCTACAGCCCAGTAGCCCTGTAACCTCCGGCTTACTTCGTCTCCTCACACGACCAGGGCCACTTGGAACGAATCCTCTAGACTACCCAGACATCTTCCCGTGTCTTCTTCAACTCGAATTCTGCATGATGACGGCACCTGTGTGCCAGATTGCGGATATGCTGGAGTCTAGACGCGTTCGTCTGCCCAATCACGGTGTAATACTCACTAGGTGCAATCTAACAAGTTTCAAGTCGATGCACATATTGTTCGACTCGATCCAGATGGCACAGGAGATCAGATCGGCGGCGATGGATGCTCTCCTGACAATTGACGGCAGGCAGTCGTCTCGGAGAAGATGTGAGCCATTATCGCATGATACCCCCAATCCCGTCGGAGATTATGTAGAGAGTGTTACACGCGGTTGGAACGGGTCGCCTGGTGCAAGGAGGGTTATGAATCGACGGCTCTGGTGGAGAAAGGGACTTGAGAGAGAGCCCGAACAGTTGATAAGGATGCAGAAATTGAACAACGAAGGGCTCGAGCTCTGGATTACGGACAACTGCTAGTTTGTACGCATATGATGTGTTGTTTGTGTATGTTCGCCGAGCTGTCCCAGTGCTTGCTCGTCTGAGCCGTTTCTGGCGTTTCGCTGGCGTCAATCGGCTGGCTCGTCTCTTCGAGCAACGGTAAACTTCTGATCCGTGTCATGCAAGATTGAAGAGGAATCAGACTGTTGGAGCAGCTCGACGAATTTCGTAGGAGTGAAGCAGAGCATGGCCATATGTGATCGCTCGTAAGGTTGCTTTGTGGCTAGAGGCACTTGCCATTAGATTCACAGGCTCTGATACGAGCAATCTACCGGGTACTAGGGCTCCAACGGTATCTGTATAATACAGTTTTTATACTGTATTTACTGTATCTGTATCTATATGTGTATGCCCCACCTGGCATACGGTTTCTAACAGTATCTATACAGTATATACGGACGACAACGCCATAATTTGCTGGCGACACATTAATCAACAGGTTCATTGCAACTCAGTACCTACACTCACCACCTCTTCTTGGTACGTGTACCTCGCCCCCCTCTAGGTCGTTCTCATGAGCCTGGGACTGATTTCTAGGTTATTTAGGTATTATAAAACAAAGAGAGCAATCGCGTTGTCCATCGAAAGGGTCTGCGCACTATGCGAGACATCATATGCCGCCGGTGAATTCTCCAACATCCCCCTTACCCCTGCCCCCTAGCTCTGCTGCATCTAGCGCGTTTCCCACGCGTCTGGCACTTAGTACTACACTATCTATGCTCTATAAAATAATGGGAACGATCGCGCAGTCCGTTGAATTGGTCTACGCGATATACAAGGGATGTTACTCCGGTGAGTGCTTCCTCATCCCTCATACCCTTACCCCTCAACCTGACCGCCTCTGGGCCGTTTATCATGAACCTGGGACTGATTACCAGGTTATCCAGGTCCCATAAAACGATAGGGACAGCCGCGACACTCGTCGAAGTGGTCTACGCGTTACTCGAAGCAGGACTCTCCGGTGAGCCTCCCATACTCCTCATCTTCCTTCCCTCCAAACTCGGCCGCCTCTGGGCCATTGCCCATGAGCCTGGATTGATTCAAAGGTCACTTTAGGTCATAAAAACACGATTTTTTGCGCAGTTGTCATAGCTCGTAGGCGCTCAACTCGAATCGAGGCTCGAGTGCACTTTCCCTGCTCGTTTAAAGCCACTGACTCACTCCGTGTCCAATCCTTCCGGTAAATTTGCGCATTCTCGGCGCTCTGAGGGCATTGTTTCCCTGCTACTACATAGCTGCATTGGTTGTGCTAGACAGTGGTCCTACGCATAATCACACTCCTCCATGTATTATCCAAAAACAACTGTCTATATACAGTATTGTACAGTATACATACTGTTTCCATACGTATCTGTATCTGTATAGGTGCATCCGTATACAGATACAAGGTTGGAGCCCTACCGAGTACGAACGATTGCAGTAGAGTAGCTCTGTATTGCTGGGAGCTGAGCATTGAGTGCCCACTCCGAGTCTGCGTTAGACCCAATTGGAGACAGTGCATGCAACAAAATGAAACATCGAGCTATTCTGCGATTCGGATACGGGGAATCGAACCCCGAGCTGCCGCGGAGCTGTGTGGAATGCCTTAAATGCATGAGAGGCGGCAATGTTAACCATTACACCATATCCGATTAAAATTTGGTGTTTGTCTAGTAGATAGATTCATTGTGTCTGACGAGCAAACAGAGCTAAGCAACACCTCCCGAGAAGACTACGAGAGAAATTGCATGGGCAGAGGATGGGTGCAACAAGGGTTTAGGATGTACGCGTGACGAAACAGCAATTAAGATAGTTTCCTTCGCGTCGATGTTCACTCCGGTTGTACCATGTCAAATAAATAGATAACTAAAATTAACGAATGTGTTTCTTCCTGACTACCCCTCACCCCAACAATCCCAGCACTGATCAAGACCTAGCACTGGTCGTAAACATACCCAGACTTGCCCTTCGGCACGACCAGCCTGTCCCTCAACACGATCGAGATCTTCGATCCTCTCGCCTTGCACGACGCGTCGAAGTAGGATCGGTTGTACTCGATGGAGATCATGTTGTTGCCGTAGACGTCCATGTAGTCCTGGCACTCGTTCCATTCCTGGCAGTTCTCTGCGACGACGAACTAGGAGAGAAAGCAGGACCGTCAGCATGAAAGAAGAACGTATGGCGGCAAGGGAAGATGAAATGTTAACACAGAGAGAAAAATGATACTCACGTCGAACTTCGCCTCATTCTTCCCCCTAGCCCCCAACTCCATGGCGTTCTTCTGTCCCACAGCAAGCCCCTTATCGTGAGCGTACTTCGTCAACAACGTGGCGTAGGCGATGTTGTGGTCCATGGTAATAAGACCAGGTGCGCGCCAGAAGGTGTCGAGGTTGTCGATCTCGATGGCTTGGAATCCTCTCTGAGCACAACCGTCCACGTAGCGAGGGCCCATGACGGCGGTGAGGGCGACGCGGTTGGCGGCGGTACGGGTGTCGCTGTGGGAGACGTGTTAGGAAAAGTGGATAGGAAAGGAGGAGGGATGGGACGTACAGGAAGAACTCGCCCGGCCAGTCAGGGTCTTCGAAAAGCTACACAACGCAAACCCATCAGCACACGTTCGTCTCTCGACGCAGGCCCAAAACAGAACGTACCTGTCCATTCGCCTTCTTCAACAACAAGTTCGGGTGGTTCGTCTGCCACCACTGCTTATCCTGCGGCTGCGTCTGGAACCCGTTCACGTAGCAGATGTTGTACTTGCCCGCCAGACCAGAGGCCGAGCTATCACGGGTGAGAACCGCGACGTTCGTGTTGGGCGCGTAGGATCCGCCGAGTTGGTAGTCAAAGATCCCGTTAACGGGGGGAAGCGTCCATGCGCGGCGCTCGAGGGTAGCGGCGGAGATGAAGGGGAGGACGGCGGCGATGAGGGCGAGGGAGAACTTCATGGTAAAAGAGTGGAGTGGGGTGGGGGTAGGTGATGACCGGAACGTACTCTCCACGTCCTGCTTTTATAACTTTGCGGATGTGCTGGGAGCTGTACGTGTGAAATGTAAGCTAGGAACGGGTACCTGTATGAAGTACGCACGCACCGTCGCTACCAAGCCTGCATGCCTGCAATCATTGACTCGGCCTCCTGGCAGAAATTCCCGGTCGCCCTGCAGCCCTGACAAGAGCCATGATGGAAATAAAGTGGCCGGCGGCGGCGGAAGCATCGCAGCGATGCAGCATGCGCATTGCACATGGAGATCACAGAGGATCAGTCGAACTCAGGATGGTGTTTTGTATCGACCAAAGTAGCTGGAAGCTCTTCCATTAATCTACATCGCTGCTCTTCCCGAGAAAGTGTATTTGTGAACGATGGACAAGGCCAAGGTAAGATGCAAATCCAACCCGGAGAGCAAGAAACTTGGCATGGAAGGATTGGGGAAGGTGGGAGGAGGTGTACGTCACATCAAATATTGATCGCTGCACTGCAATGATCGTCGTTGGCACGGGGATTTCGGCATTACTTCGGGCTTCTGCAATTGCTCAACCGCCAGTGCGCTTCCTCGTTCGGCCTGAGTGCTTAGCAGACCAGTAGCAGATCCAGAGCAGACTTGCGACGGAAATCTAATACACAGTTCTCGTAAGGGTACCACCTTCAACCGCTTCTGCAGTCGTTGCATGCTGCTCTATTCGTAACCTCACTCAGGGTCGACAGCTTGCCTCTTCTCTCGCCATGTCGACGCCGACGTTTGCTAGTCCCAGGGGCGGGCGTAACCAACGTGCATGCGCAGTCGACAACCCTATCACTACAGATGCCGCCGGACCATCCACGTTTCTGCCCCCGAGGGTGAAAGGCGCCGCAAAACCGGCACAATTACTTGGTGAATCCCAGAACGTCATGGAGATGGAATATAATGGAGAAGAATGATCAGTAGTACCTCCGGCGTACAAACGACAAAACGAAGCGGAGAACATCAAGGGTAGAATATGAAACAGGACTGCAGATCGGATCACCCGCACCCTCAGGATTGATGCACAGTAAATAGATACTTCGCATGAGCATGAGTCCGAAAAGGCAAAGGATGGAGATGCAGACGTCCATGCACATCGGCGAAAACTTGAAGCTGTGAGCCTGGTGCGCGTTCCCTAAGTAGTAGGAGTCGGACTGCTTCGCCACATCCGATCTCATTGCAGACACGACGTTGAGGTTGGGACTACGCGTTGATGGAGCGCCGGATGTCGCCTGTCTGGTCTTGACCTTGAGTTTGGACGCACGGCGAAGGACAGCGTTGGATGACAGCGGCCCAGGGCTACTCGTTCGACGCGCAGGTGAAGATGAGCGAGTAACACCTGTGTTCTCGGCTCGAGAAGCTAGTACACGCGCCACCGGATATCGAACGAGGTTTCTCGCGAAGGGACGTTTGACCGCTGGTGGTGTAAGCCGCTTTTGAGTCCCGGGAACTTGGGTGTGAGTTCCAACATCTTGCGTCTGAGTCCCAGCAAGTCCTACTTGAGTCCCTACAAATCGTGTTTGTATACCAGCGAATTGCGTTTGAGTCCCAGCAGATTGCATTTGAGTCCCAGCATCGCACAATCTTCGGACAGTCGACGGTGAAGTTTCTTCTGCTGCGCGGAGGGCATCGCTGGTGGCGGAGCTATGATCGATTGAGAGTCCGTCGATATTGAGGATTCTTGGGCGTCGATCAACGTGAAGGTCGGCCGAGCAATGGGCGTTGACGTCGGTCCAGCATCCGTCGATGATGAACGTGGTTCAGCCTCAACATCGGTGTCTTCTGCCACGACTGTCTGAAATGCCGATCCGGTGGAAAGAGCAGTAATCTCTGGTGCTGAGGATGTCGGTGGCTGGAGCGAGGCGATTGAAGCTCTGGGAACGACGTCTCTTGGAGCTGTGCGAGCAGAAACTCCAAGAACGACGTCTGTTGAAGCCGTGGGACCAAAAACTCCAAGAACCACGTCCGTTGAAGTGTCAGGAACGACGTCCTTTGAAGCTCTAGAAACAGAGTCCGCTATAGCTCGAGGAGGCGAGCCCACCAAAGTCGAGCCCCTCAAACTTCCAGCAGATAAGTCCACCGAGAAATCCGGAAGCTTGCTCGAAACGCTGATCGGCGGTAGCACAGGAAGGACTCCCTCGGCGCAGATTGAAGGTGCTTGAAAACGAGATGAGGCCTCGAAGGCGAATGGAGACATGGGTGGTTTGGGTCGCTTTGTAATACGAGAGAAACCTCTCGAAGAAGAGGATGTCGGTTTCTTGACGACCGACTTGACTACAGGAATGGGAACGGTGCAAGTAGGCAAGGTACACGAGCATGGGATCCTGCGAACTCGTCAGTTGATATCATCGGGAGGAGTCTAACGAGGAACGCACCAGCAATCGGGGCTGAACCTGACTAACCGACCCAACCTCTCCCCATCATACGCGATACACTTCGGCACGTCCGACTTGTCTATCATCCGCTTCAACACGAGCCGTTGAGAGCAAAGCCGACATAACATACCAGACGAGCTGTGAAGCTACTCTCCCCAAAGACCCCTTCACCCGATCCAAGAACACCCCATAACACCAACTCACTTCCTCCACTCCCTCATGGGCATCGTCAATCACCGCCAACCTCCTCGGTCGAACTTTCTCCAGCGCGTCGAAAACCTCGTTGAACCGCCTCAGTTGGCGCTTAGATACCCTATATATGAGATCCGGAGGGCAATGCAGTCGAAAGCATAGATCTTCCGACTTGAGTCGAGAGAGCGAGAGCAACTTGCTGAAGGGCGCTAAGTATTCGTCCTCGTACCGGATACGGCTAGTGGATGTGAATCTTCGGGGCGAAATCGACAGAGTGTACCATAACGCAGTAGCTTGTCGCTTATTCTTGATGATTACAGTCGCGTAGAGGTGTGGAAGGCCGATGTCGTGCCACCGTCGACATACGAGCAGTATGGAGGGGTTTTGAGTGGTGGGTAAACTTGTAGAGAAGTGAGGAGATATACAGTTGAGATTGGAGAAGAACAGGGATGTGGGAACGCTGAAGCAGGGAGAGAGGATGGAGGGGAGGAGATCGTCGCGGAGGACGGCGTCGATGGCAGTTGTGGTTGAAGAAGGCGCCAGTGATCGCATCAAACTCGACAATTCGCGGCTCTCCTCGTGGTCGGAATGCTCCTTGACTTCGACCACCGTCACAGCGCGTGTTCGTCTCCATCGTCAGCCTTCTTCCTTGCGTCTTTGGCTATATCTGATTCGTCCTTTCTCATCTACATGTGCTTGATTCACTCTGACAGCCACGGGTTCTACTGTTGCCACATATCGGTCTCGACGCTGTCAAGGACTCCCGCAATTTCAAAGGCCTATAGCATCTCCCGCTTATGATCGATGCGCCCAGCTGAAGAACCAGGCGATCTCCCTGAGGTTCTCATCTACCGGATTCTCGGCTATCTATGCCACCTCCCGCTCTCGTTGACCGCAGGTTCGCCTAAGCCATCCGGACAGGTTTCCCTCGGCGGGGTCTCTCCGGACGGTATAATCAAGGCTGATTCCAGACCTCGCCTGTGTACTCTGCTTCATGCACTACGTATTAACAAAGCCTGGAATGCGCAGGCTTCATCCATACTCTATGCTACTGTATCCTTCGACTCTGGGAAGGACACTATATTAAATGTGAATCTCAGAGATCGCGAGAATATCCAAGTGCGTTGCCGGCACACGATGTACTCACAGCCTTGTTATGCATACTAATTTGAATCTCATCTGGCACTAGACCCTCGCGGGTCAGCTTGGGAGCGCCGTGGAAAATCCCCAGTATGCGAGGCACGTTCGAGAGCTCAGGGTATCAGGTACGTTACATATCTTTTGTTCTTGAGTATGTTAGCTCGTCTACTCATGACATGCGGTATTTGCCCAGGCTACCTACCCGACATTCTTCCCGCTCAATCCAAGCTCGTCCCGCTCCTTACCCGCGCCCTAAAAACGTTCCTGAACCTGGAACGGATCTCGATATCCCCGAGAATGTACAACGAGCGGATGTTTGATGAGTTCGTTCGGGTGCTATGTGGGGTGAGCCCGGAAGAGCAGGCTGAAGATGAAAGTAAAGAAGATCGGGAATTGGGGCCTGGAGCTAGGGCGGAGTTGGGAGCGATCGCTGAGGATGAAGAGGCGGAAGAGAAAGACGCTATCATAGATCAAGCGAACCCGCCATCATCGCTGCCATCCCGATCTTCGACCCCCATTCTTGGAGCAGAACCACCACGATCCGACAACGCCACATCATCCATACCCACCCACACGGCTCAGTCCCCGTCACCACGCCCTGCGTTGTCCTCGTCCCCAGCCACGCAACCCTTACCTTTCCTCCGTTCTCTAGAGCTCAACCAATCATGCACCAACACCACCTCTAAAGTCTCTTCCCTTCTCCGCCTCACTACTCTCTCCGAGCTAAGCCTCGTTAACCCGACTCGAGTTCTCCTCCAGAGTCTACCAGAATGGCTAGAGGCGCTGAAGCCCAATCTCAAAGAGTTGCATCTTTGCGTACGTACTCGTTGTTTCTAATCAACCGATGAAGCTGATTTCTTCATTCTTTCTTGTATTGGGGATGGCGTTCACAGGGCGACTGCGGCTCAATCACACCAGGCGTACTCCGCTCCTTCGCCCCGCGTCTTGACTCACTCGAGGCGTTTTCGTTGGGTGTATCATTCTCGCTCACACATAGAGACGTGTTCAAATTCCTGGGCACGGACGCGATGAGAGATGTTCGTCGGTTGAGGTTGGCTTATTACGCGGTACGTATCTCATGCCCAAGTCGGCACACTCTTCACTCAATCTGACGTCTGTTCTGCCAGCAAATGACTCGCCCACCACCCTGCCCCTTACTCCACTCCCTCACCTCCCTCATCATCATCAAACAAAACCCATCTCCTACGAACTACGAATTCAACCTCTTTAACCGCTTTCTCAGGCCCATCATCGACGCGTCCCCCGTGCTGGAAACTGTCAGGGTTTTGGGGAAGGTGTGGGGCGGTGCGTCTCCCTTGCGTCCGCTCCCTTCAGCATTCGGACTCGCCACTGTTGGAGAGAGCAGGGAAGAGGGCGCCGAGCCTCTCGACGACGACGACGAATTTGGGGGTATAGGTCTTCTCGCGAATCCACTCATCGTCCACCTCGGGTTCAGAGCGGCGATGATGATGCGCCGCGATATCCCTCATACACTCCGTTGTATCGACCTTCGAACAGCGTTCGTCTCCGTGAACGTTCTACAGGACTTCACACAGCGCGCATCTGACTTCCGATTGAGCGAATTCCGGGTGTGTACGACCAAGGACATCCTGGTGCGTCGTTTTCGGATCTGCTCTCACTCCACTCCACTCTGATGTTGGCATGCACGCTACAGATCCCGAAAGTTTTTCAGTCTGTTTTCCCGGTCTCCAGACGCTTCCGGCTCATTGAGATCATCATCGCCCACTCGAAGCCGAATCGGGTACGAGAGTTAATCAACGATGGCGAGAATGTGAGGCCCTTGTTCTTTCCAGAGAACAGTCACCTATCCGAGTCGCAGGATCCGGGTTCTAGGAATGGTCTGGCGGTGCGAACTTTGATTCTGAGTGGGCGTGATGGAGGTGGGAGGGTTATATGGGAGGCGACGTAGGGCCCGAGTCGGATAATTTGTTCGATGGTTTCACTGTCATAGGTGTTATCGACGAATTTGATGGAGGGCTTGAGACGTGCTCAGCGATCGCATCATACCTAGACTGACGTATGATGAATCTTTCTAGCTCAAGTCCTTGCAAAGGACGCTAGGCCTAGGCTTGCTGTGTTCCAGCAGTGCTACTGAACGAGCATATTCGGTTCTCATTTGTGTGGCTTCGACGCATCGATATCTGAGACCAAACTTCTGATAGCTATTCGTCCTAAGGAGATCTGTGCATCAATGTACTCGAGCTAGCGCATATATCGATTTCAGAGCGTCAATACATTGACCAAGCCAAAGGCCTGCGGACTCAGTTCTGCGTTGAGTATCCTTCCGAGGTCTGCGGGAGCACCCCTCGAAAGCTTCACCAGGATTGTGGATTTCTCCCTGACTTCGGCGATCGAGCGACAAATGAAGGCAATCATCGGACTCCAGCTAACCTCCCTTCAAGTTCCTCCGACATCTAACTTTCGTGATTCGTTCTCTAATCTGAGTCTTCACACGCAATCAAAGGGGTTGAATATCAGTATCGGCCGAGAACAACGCTAGCGATGATAGATCTTGCACTCACTGATTTCTCTTGGCCAGAACTCGAAAGGTCCGGTCTTGTTCAGCTTTAGACATGTTCTGCCAATTTGATATCCTCGACAAGGTCTGAACAAAATCAGACGTCGGTGATTAGCCATGAAACGATGGTGAACGTCGACTGAGCTAGCTAGAAGTAGTACTTACACCATCACTGTTTACCACCAGAGGACCCAATTGATCGAATCGTGCTGTTGCTGCGTCGCCAGTACTCTCAGATGACGTACTCGAGGTAGGAAGGGGAAGAGCCAGCTGAGGTGCGGAGTCCGGATCGGAGGTTGCTGAGCTTGACATTGTGATGGCGGTACAGAGTGAGTGGCGTGAAATCTGTCACGTGCAGGAAGGTTGAAGGTGTGCGGACACTTGGGATAGGATGCAGGCAGAGGCACTCGGGAGCGTTTCCCGAGCTGCAGAACAGCTCGACCAGATCAGCAAGTCAACGGCATATTGACCGAGAGAAGCGGTACAACGATGCGTGGCTCACACTCCGATTCCACAGCTACATTCCACCCTCTTCCTACGGACATAGCCCGGGACAGTCCGACGCCACCAATGTCCACGTGCTTGAAAAAACTCATGAACAAGGCCTCTTTCTCACCATCCGAGAACCTCATTAACAAGCTCTCTTTCTCACGATCCGAGAGCCTCATGAACACGGTCTCTTTCTCACGATCCGAAACCTCAACTCTGTGGTCGCTCAAGTCCCCAGGTAAGGCTTCAAAATTCGATGATCATGCTCTATGCATGTATGTAAATCCGCGAGCTACCCAGTAGGATCGTTCGCAACAATGTCCATTTACGGGACGTATGAGCTTCTCGGTCAACCCATTTGCGGTCAGACCGTGAATGACCGCAAATGAACCATATTTGACCGCAAACCGCAAAAAGGCGACTTTGATGTGGTTGTGCGCGTAGGTCAAGTTTCTCGTGTTATCACAAAGTCTAAGGGCTTGGACAGTTACATATGTCTTGCTAGGCCCTCAGTCTATGTCTTTCCACCTTGGACTATGAGTATACAACGCCTTGAAAGGGCTGTAGAGTGCGATCTTTGGGCATACTCGCTTTGAGCGCCGGGTGGCTGACTTTGATTGACGTTGTGGGTGCATGTCGAAACTATCTGCGAAGTTTGTCTGAATTTTAGAAAGTCTAAGGGCGTGAACCACCAAATACGTCTTAACATGCCCCAAAGCTACGTCTTTCTCTCTTGCAGTACAAGTATACAATATCTTGAAACGGCTGCACAGTATGATCTTCAAGTGGCACGTCGCGTGCAGGGCTGGCGCTTGTATTTGATGGGCGATTGTGCTCATGCCGAAGCGTAGCGTTGGCCTTCCACTGGTCCACCACCTCGATACATCTCCACTTGACTATCATCAACTACAACATTCGTGACACCTGTGCAGTCTACATGAATTGCACTGTAAATCTCTACAATATGAACCGCAAATACACTTGTGCAGACCGCAAATCACCGCAAATGACCACAAATGAGGTACCGTGAATTGACCGCGAACTCTAGATAGCTACCGCGAACTCTAAATAGCTACCGCGAACCCTCAAACCAACCGCAAATTGTGCCTGTCTATGGGACCGTAGACCGTGAACGACCGGAAATATTGCTTGCCTCTTACGATGAAGGTCTACACTCGTGCAGCTAGTGACACAAAAACACGACTTGCGCTCAGTATCTCAGCTCCTGACATCGCCCATACCCACCTGGCCAGCGGTAGCTTCCGACTGGTGAATCTGCCGGCGGTCACATTCAGAGTTTAATGTCAAAGCGTTGAATACGCTCAAGCAGGAAAACATACGTATCTCCTGGCTGGCACGACGTCCTCTCTGGATCCGTTGACGAGTTGCAGTCAAGAACTCGGATGCGTACACACCCGGTCACG